>CAUYQG010140326.1:0-49606 GCA_963574415.1 Tarsius wallacei
CAGTGGCATGCTCATGGATGGCCACCACAGCCTGGACCTGCTGGGCTCAGGTGATCCTTCCGCCTCAGCCTTCCAAGTAGCTGGAACTACAGGCGTGTGCCACCATGCCCAGCTAATTTTTTGATTTATTGTAGAGACAAGATCTCACCAAGTTGCCCAGGCTGGTCTCAAACCCCTGGGCTCAGGCAATCCTCTCGCCTCGGGCTCCCAAATTGCTTGGATTACAGGCCTGAGCCACCGCACCTGGCTGGCTGTTGTTCTAGTTCTTAGGGGAAAGTCTTTCAACTTATTCCTGTTCAGTATGATGTTAGCTGGAGGTTTGGTTATTTATAGCCTTTATTATTTTGAGGTATGTTCCGTCTTTGCCTGGTAAATTGAGAGTTTTTGTAATAAAGGGATGTTGAGTTTTATCAGATGCTTTTTTCAGAATCTGTTAAGATGATTATATGCTTTTTGTCCTTTATTCTATTGGTGCATGATTTTGATTTGCATATGTTGAACCATCCTTGTATCCTAGGGTAAATTCCACTTGATTATAATATACTATTATTTTATTAATAATAATAAATAATTTTATTATTTTATTTAAATATTATTATTTTAGAGATGGAGTCTTGCTGTGTCACTGAGGCTGGAGTTCAGTGGTGTGATCATAGCTCACTGCAGCCTAAAACTCCTGGACTCAAGCAATCCTCCTGCTTCAGCCTCCTGATACTACAGGTGCACACCATCACACCTGGCTAATTTATTTTTATTTTATTTCATTTTTTAAGAGACAGAATCTTGCTATGCTGCCTAGGGTGGTCTTGAACTCCTGATTTCAAGCAATTCCCCTGCCTCGGTCTTTCAAGTAGCTGGGATCACTGGTACAAGTTATCATACCCGGCTGTATTATCTTTTTAATGTGTTGTTGGATTCAGTTTGTTAGTATTTTATTTTATTTTTTATTTTTATTTTTTATTTTTTGAATCAGTCTCATTCTCTGTTGCCTGGGCTGAAATCCAGTGGCACGCTCATAGCCACCACAGCCTCGACCTGCTGTTCTCAGGTATCCTTCTGCCTCAGCCTTCCAAGTATCTGGAACTACAGGTGTGCGCCACCACGCCCACCTAATTTTCTGATTTATGATAGAGACATGGTCTCACCAGGTTGCCCCGGCTGGCCTCGAACCCTTGGGATCAGGCAATCCTCTTGCCTCTGCCTCTCAGAGTTCTGGGATTATAGACGGTAGCCCACTGTGCCCAGCCAGCCATTTGGTAGTATTTTATTGAGGAATTTTGCATCTATGTTCAACAGGGATATTGGCCTATAGTTTTCTCTTTTTGTTGCATCCTTGTCTGGTTTTGGTATCAGGATAAAGCTGGCCTCATAGAATGAGTTAGAAAGAATTTTTTACGCTTCAGTTTTTTTGAGTAGTTTGGACAGAATTGGTGTTTGTTTTTTATTTATTTGGTAGGATTAGCAGTAAAGCTATCTGGTCCTAGACTTTTCTTGGTTGGAAGTCTTTTTATTACTGATTCAGTCACAATACTCATTACTGGTCTATTTTGTTCTGGTTTAATCTAGGTAGGTAGTATGTGTTCAGGAATTGATCAGTTTCCTCTAGGTTTTCCAGTTTGTTAGCATATAGTTGTTCATAATAATCTCTATGATCCTTTGTAGTTCTGTGGCTCCATTGTGATGTCTCCTTCCTCTTTTCTGAATGTGTTAATTTGAACCCTACTCTCTTCTTGGCTTTGTGTAGCTAAAGTTTGTTCTATGCTTTTGCCTTCCTATATTATCCAACACTTTCCTGGCTGCATAGACCAGGTTAAACCCTCTATTTTGGTAACATGCATCACAGCTATTTCTTGTTGAAGATAAAATCTACCCCAGTAGATAACAACTCCGGAAGGACAGAGACTAGATTTTAGGTTTTTCCCCAGGGTCTAGCACAGTGCCTGCTACATAATAAATGCTCAATAATATTTGTGGAATTGAATTGGTTTGATTCAATTATTACATTTTCAGTGGCTCCTCATCATTCAACTTGAAGGTTCAATTATTTTAGTCTCCCCACCTCTACCCAGTCAATCTTTGTCACATAAGGGTTATAATACTAAACCTTCAATATTAGGATATAAGGACAAATAATAATTTTATAAGTAAAAGCGATTTTAAGGGCTTCTTAGGGTTATGCGTTTAGATTTAAAATATGGAAGTGATTTTCCTCAAAGACCTCATGTTACTTTTTATGAAAACCATTTTATTTTGAAAAGTTTATAAAGTAGTATAAAGAATTACCACACGCCTTTCATCTAGATTTCCTGAAGTTTACATTTTACCACTTTGCTTTATATAGCCTTTTAATGTATATATAACATATATGTATTTTAAAATGCATCTTTTCTCTCTCAATATTTTAGTTTATATTTTCTAAAAACATTGGCAGTCTCTTATATAATTAGTACAGACATCAAAATTAAGGAATCAACATTGATTTCATACTGTTAACTATCAATAGATCTTGTTCAAATTTTACCCAGTAGGTCCTTTATAGAAGGAGAAAATAAAGGATCCAAGATCCAATCTAGGGTTACATGTCCCATTTCGTTGTCGTGCCACTTTAGTCTTCTTGTTCTTTGTCTTTCATTACCTGAACATTCATGCAGGTACAGGTGATTTTTTTTTTGTAGATGGTGTCTCTGGGTTTGTGTGATGTGTCATCATGATTACATTTAGCTTATGCATTTTAGGCAGGAATATCACAGAAGGGATATTGTATTTTTTTTTTAGTGCATCATCTCAGAAGTTATATGATATCTGACTATCTGTCTCATAACTGATGATGTTTAACTTCGATCACTTGATTGATGTGGTGTCTGCCAGTTTTCTCTATTGTAAAGCTACTTCCCCTCCCTCCCAGTAATTGTTATTAATAAGTATTTTATGGGGAGATATTTAAGACTGTGGAAATACCTTGTTTTCTCAATTTTCACTAGTAGTTAAGCATCCTTGATGATTCTTGTTTGAAATGATTGTTACTTATGATGTTTGCCAAATAGTTCCTTATCTCATTATTATCGAATTGACTGTTAACTGTGAAATGCTAAAGTAGTTCTCAGGCTTGCTTATTTACATACATGTCCTAAAAAAAATTGGAGACAAAATTATTCACATGGGTTTTTTATAGTTTGCCTAGTTTTTTATTGAGTCATTATCAAATCAAAAGTTAATATAAAACCTTATTTTTGGCCGGGTGCAGTGGCTCATGCTTGTAATCCCAGCACTTTTGGTAGGCTGAGGCGGGAGGATTGCTTGAGGACAGGAGTTCAGGACAACCCTGAGCAACATAGCAAGACCTCATCTCTACAAAAAATAAAAATATTAGCCAGATGTGGTGACATATGCTTGTAGCTCTAGCTACTTGGAGGCTGAGGCAGAAGGATCACCTGAGCCCAGGTCAAGGCTGCAGTGAGCCATGATGGTGCTACTGCACTCCAGCCTGGGGACAGAGTAAGACCCTGAATAAACAAAAAAAAACTTGTTTTTATTGTAGTTGCTGTTTTCTGTTTATGTAATAATCAAGATCAGTCACATTCAAGTAGTATGACTTCTTGGTTAAGTGTATGCACTTCAGTGCCAAATTTTCTAGGTTCGAAATCCCACTGCTTACTATCTGTATAACTTTGGATAAGTTCCAAAACTTCCCTGTGCCTCATTTTTCTCATCTGTAAAATGGGGATGGTAATAGAGCCTTTATTAGAGTTTTCAGGAGAGTTAAATGAATTAATATATAAAGTTGTTAGGTGTTCAGCAAATAGTTGTTGAATTAATAAAACAGTATTTAATTTTCATAAAAAGTTTAACTGGAAAAAATGATATTGATAATTATTATGAATCAGTCCCTAATGTAGATAGTGTTTTAGTTAGCTATGGATTTGGTGATGATATGCAAAGGATTGTCTTTTATCTTGATGAGTAAAGTGGCAGTGGGGATGAGAGCTCCAGTGCGTGTTGTCTAGCCATTGTGTAGCATGACACAATAAATAAATAATTCAATTAACTTTCATTATTTTACACTTTGCCACATACTCACTTTTGTTTTTTTCTATTTTAATTAACTTAAATTTCTGTGTTTCTGTTTTTTATATTGAGGTACTGACCAAAGAGCAGATTTGTATTTGGAAGGAAAAGACCAGCTTGGGGGTTGGTTTCAGTCTTCCTTATTAACAAGTGTGGCAGCGAGGAAAAAAGCACCTTTTAAGTAAGTATTTGTGCCTGAGTTGAACCTCTGCTGAGTACTGTGATGTGTATATGATAAAGCACTACCCTTGACTGCTTAGAGTCTCCTATTCATTAGAGAAATAAGAATTGGAAGTAAAAGAGAGAGAGAGAGACAGACAGAGAGAGACAGAGAGAGAAGAGAAACAAAGAGAGAAAAGAGACAACGCAGAGGTTTCCTGTCAGTGGATCAGATCATAACTCCTAAAAGAAGTGTGGATTGGAGTAGTGGGGGAAACTATGTAGAGCTAAGGTCTTGACCTGGTGACTTGACTAGGAGGAATGTTCTAGGTGGAGAGAAGACAGTCTCAGCTCTGGCATACTCATATATTTGTAATATCCACAGTGGCAAATGAACCGAAACATCCTTTTACTGATTTTTATTAAATTAGGAACTCTTACTTAGTGCAAATAATTGCTTTTTCAAGTATGTGGGTGAAAGTTCTAATCTGAAAGATTCATATATAGCTTAATATTTTTGCTATTTTAGCATGAAAACTCATCCTAGAACATTTTGCATGTTTTTGTTTCTTGTATAACATGTCTTTAAAGACCAGTAGAACAGCAGATACTATTGTTTTCCAAATTGTCTTTTTGAAAATAATTTTAAGGTGATAATGTAAGATATACTTTTTCCTGGTTTGTGATCAAAATCAATATGTAGCAGAAGCCTAGGAAATAATTTAGTGAATAAAACCATCTGAAGTTTTTCTTTGTTTAAAGTAGAGAGTTTGCTATTTAATGATCATGATAAATAAGGATGGGGATTAGATTAAGGATTAGACTTTCAAGAAAAGTTTTTATCCATAATCTGTCAAGTACAATCCTATTGTGTCTTTTTAAGCTATAATTAATTTTCAAAAAGATAATTATAAGTGTAATTAATTATGATTGTGATCACCATTAAAATAGCTGATTTATTTTCTTAGGACAGTGATTGTTCATGGATTTACCCTTGGAGAAAAAGGAGAAAAGATGTCCAAGTCTCTTGGGAATGTCATTAATCCTGATGTTGTCATTAATGGAGGACAAGTAGGTAGTTCCTTAAAGGTGCATTTTATTTTTTGTTGTAAGGGTCTTAAATTGGCAACCAAAGCCCTTAATACAGTTAACTTAAATATAAAAATTAAAAATACCTTTTATATTACTAGAGGTTGCATTACCATATTTTAAATCTAGACTCTTAAAGAAGCACGATTTGTATATATATATTTTTAACTCTTGTGACTTTTTATTGCCTTCCTAACATCCTGTAATCATTCATTGCTTTATGGACAGGGTTGCTAGGGAATACTGAAAGGGAAAGCAGTCCTTCTCCCTCCCCCTCCTTTATCATAGAGACGTCCCTGGCACTGTCATGTGTCTAACTAGCAGCTGTAATAGATGGATACAGGCATGACCAGAGAAGAGATTAGGTGTTAGCATCTGTGTGTTGGACAAGATTGCAGAGTATACTCTTTCTTTTTCCAGTTTTTGTAGATATAATCTGCTTTAAGATCGTTAGCCCTTATTTCATTACAGTGCTGGCAGAGTTCATACTTAAATTGTGCTCAAACATTTCTGAATAGCTTTACCCAAAATATTTGTTCAGCTAATTGGAATTGAAAGCCATTCTGTTTCTGTTTATTCTCAATGGAAAGGATCAAAGCAGAGAGCCTCCCTATGGTGCTGATGTCCTTCGCTGGTGGGTGGCTGAGTCCAATGTCTTCACTGAAGTGACAATTGGTCCATCCATGCTGAATGCCGCCAGAGATGATATTAGCAAGGTTAGAGTCATTATTCTTCCTATTGCTAAGTGAAAAGTTTACTAAATTGTTGTTTTACAAAATGTGGCACGTTTTGTTTGGCACTGTAAAAGTGAATGAAAATGAGTTGTTCACATATTGTGAACATTTAAAAATATACTGTGTTAATTTGTTTGTTTAAAAACTTTAGTAATACTGGGTGCATTGGCTCACACCTGTAATCTCAGTACTTTGGGAGGCAGAGGCAAAAGGACTGCCTGAGCCCAGAAACTCAAGACCAGCTTGGGCAACTTGGCGAGACCTCATCTCTACAGTAAATTTTTTAAAAATTAGCCAGGTGTGGTGGCGTGTGCCTGTAGTTCTGGCTACTTGGAAGGCTGAGGTGCGGCTTAGCAGGTTGAGATTGTGGTGGCTGTAATTGTGCCACTACACTCCAGCCTGGATGACAGAGTGAGATTTTGACTAAAAAAAAAAAAATTAGTAGTAATACCAATAATTTTGTCTTTTTACAGATTATTAATATATATAACATATAGCATAGTGTGAATTATATTAATTGCATATACTTTTGTGTACTCAGTAGCCCCCCATATTTTTTCCATTTATCTCTGTTTTCACTTATGTAACAGGTGAGGTTACATTCTTCTCACCTACACACATGAATAAACTGGGCTACTGAGAGGAGATTTGTCCTAAGGTTATAAAGAAATATAATAAAAATTTAGTCTTTAGGCATAAAATCCAGTGTTTGTTTCTATAACTATGATAATGGAATGAGAGTTTGATGTGTTGTTGTGTTTTCTTCTTTTCTCAGTAGTCTTGTTTAGGAATGACATAATAAAACTATTCCATTAAGAAAGTAACCAGGGTTGGATGAAGCTATATAGTAATAAAAGAATTTTTCAGTGAAAATTGAAGGTGTAGTAAATTTTTTTAACTGCGTACTTTTTCTCACTATGCATAGCTTAGGAATACACTCCGCTTTCTTTTGGGAAATGTGTCTGATTTCAACCCAGAAACAGATTCCATCCCTGTTAACGATATGTATGTCATAGACCAGTATATACTACATTTACTGCAGGATTTAGCAAACAAGGTAAGTGTGAATTAATAAGCTTTTGGAAAATAGAAATATCAGCACTATTGTATGTTAAATTTTTAGTGTCATCTGAGTTGAGCAGACCTTGTTAAAAATAGCAGCTATAGCACTTTGGAAAGGTTATACTTGCTAAATCCCACATGTTCCCAGGTTGGCCTTAGATATAAAGTGTTATAATATCTTTCCTAGTTTCTCAAAAGACTAGAGAAGTACTTAGTGCAAACAGTACGCCTAGACTTCCCCTCAGACTAGATTTTTCTCAGAAGGTTAACTATTTTTCCAACAAGAAGGAATAAAGTAGTAGAGTTATACTTTATTTATCTACAGATGTGCTCCTCATAATTAATTATAGAAAAAACAGAAATAACTATTCCTATGTGTTTCATAAGATATTTGCTCATTTATATATAGACACAAATAATTTGTATTCTTCAAAATTGGAAATTTGTGTATCAGTCTACCTATGTCAGAGGTGTACATACCAATTTTTGCCCAAATCAATAATAAATGAGGCATAAATGAGGGAACATTAATCAATTGTTGGTACCCTCCATTCTCTGCTGTTTTAAAAATGGTGTGACTTCCTCACTTAAGATTTGGTCCTTTCTTTGATGAATGTTCTTTGGTAGTTCCTAGAGCAGAATAGTCAATGTTTTCTTAGTGTAGTAGAATTTGTTATCCAGAAATGATGCTTGGAAGAGCTTAGAAGTTCTTGTGTATAGCCTGTTTTATATTTGTCACCTTTGAAACATGTTTTTGAAAGGAATATAATTTGCTCGTGATGACTTGCATTTTCATCTGCCTATCTCAGCTTCCAATTTATTTTGGCTTTGTTCTCTAGATTACCGAATCATACAAGCAGTATGATTTTGGAAAAGTTGTCCGGCTGTTACAAGCATTTTATACCAGAGAACTCTCTAACTTTTATTTCAGCATAATCAAAGATAGGTATGTATGACTAAATACTAAAATATGCAATGGCTACTTCTTGAGTGTCTACTCTGTTCTTGGCATGTAGAGGATAGTATGATTGGCAAGATGGACAGCAATGCGCTTTAAGATGGGGTTCTGGAGTCAAGCCTGGTTATAAATGTTTGCCTGCCACTTACTAGCTTTATGAATTGGGGCAGTTTATTCTTTAATCTCTGTTTCTTCATCTGCAAAATGAAGATGATAATACCTACCACATAAGGTGGTTATGAGAATGAAAAGCGGTAATGTAAATAATGTGCTTTGCTGTGTTATATGAGGTGTTTAAAAAACAATAACTGCTATGGGCAATAATGGTCATAGTGCTTGTTCTCAGGAGAGAAATATATAGGCAATTATATACTGACACTGTATAATGTTAGTAGTATCCCTGTAGAAGAGGACTTGATACTAAGTCTTCATTTATTGCTCCAGAGTGCAGGTGACAGTGCTATCTTTTTAATGACTTGTCCAATCTGAGGTGTCAGCCCCAGCCTATCAGCACCTCAAGGACCTTTCACTTAAGGATTGCACCTTCCCTCTCTTCCCCTGACACAATAACAGCCTTGTAGGGGGTGGAGAGTCATGTTTTAAATAGCATCAACTAACTTGTTAATTGTCCTTTAATACAGCAGTCTAGACTCTAGTTGTCATCTACCTGAAAAACAGAATTGGACATAGCATGAGAGTTTTTGAGGAGGTGGGCACCCTGGACAGAGTAAAATTGTGTGAAAGTTTATTTTATTCTTTCATCAGAAGATGTTAGAACCACAGCATTAGCTAGTGTAAGAATAAACTAAACTGACACAGATCCTGTCTTGCTGTTTGTAATGTGTAAAGTGTTGCCAACTGCTGAATAAGTTGTTCCTGTTTAGGCTTTATTGTGAAAAGGAAAATGATCCCAAAAGACGCTCTTGTCAGACTGCATTAGCTGAAATTTTGGATGTAATAGTTCGTTCTTGTGCTCCCATTCTTCCTCACTTGGCTGAAGAGGTATTCCAGCACATACCTTATCTTAAAGGTAAGCAGTTCTTCATTTGTTCTCTAAGTGAGAAAGATCCCTGATAAAGGTGCAACTTCCAGTTTTATTTACCTCATATAAGGGGTATTTACTCATCTACCATGAATACTTTGTGACACAATGTGTCTTGGCAGTTAGTAGTTTCTGTACCTAGTCGTAGAGTAGGGTGAATTTCAGAACGGCCTTTGCGAGCCATCTCCAGGGCTTTCTGAAATGTAGCAGCTTGACAATATCAAAAAAATCACTTGTTCTGAAATAAATTAATAAATGTCCTAAAATATATTTCAGGTTGTATTAAAACAAAAATATAGTGCCTTTTAGTGAATATATGTGTGATAGTTTTTTCCTTATGATTGCGTTAAGCATATGAAAATTAGAAACTACAGAAGTTTAGAAAGAGGGGGGATGTCACTCATAATCTTACTAATCCATAGACAATGGCTATTAAATATTGGGATTTTTTTTTTTTTTTTGAGTTGGAGTCTCACTGTCACCCAGACTGGAGTGCAGTGGCCGCTCCCAGCCACCGCAGCCTCGACCTGCTGGGCTCCAGCGATCCTTCTGCCTCAGCCTTCCAAGTAGCTGGAAATACAGGCGTGCACTACCACACCTGGCTAGTTTTTTGATTCATTGTAGAGATGAGGTCTCGCCAAGTTGCTCAGGCAGGTCTCGAACCCATAGGCTCAGGCAATCCACTCACCTCAGTCTCCCAAGGCATGGGATTACATGCTGAGCCACCGAGCCCGGCCAGGATATTTATTTTTTTAATTTTTTTCTAGACATTCTTTTTTCTTTTGAGATCTGAGCATATATATTTTATCTTTTGTGGAAATGTAACATAACTGTTTCCCACTGCTGATACAGATGTTGTATAAATATTTTGGATGGCTCCATAATATTTCATGATTTCCATATTAAATAATAATTCTATTAAATAATAATTCCCATTAATGGCAAATATTTTATAGTTAGAGCTTTATATACAGCTTAAGATATATGTAAATCAGTTTACTTTTTTTTCTTCTTCTTAAGAGCCAAAGAGTGTTTTTCGTACTGGGTGGATACGTACGAGTTCTATCTGGAAGAAGCCTGGGCTGGAGGAAGCAATGGAAAGTGCCTGTGCAATGCGAGATTCATTTCTTGGAAGCATCCCTGGCAAAAATGCAGCTGAGTACAAGGTTATCATTGTGATAGAACCTGGACTGCTTTTTGAGATAATAGAGGTATGCAGCAATATGTACCTTCTGAAAGGAGCTTAGTATTGTACAGCTTCCCCTGAAATTTGTTTTTGAGCCAGGATCTCACTCTCACCCATGCTGGAGTGCAGCGGCATGATCACAGCTCATGGCATCCTCAATCTCTGAGGTTCAGATGATCCTTCCATTTTAGTCTCCTGAGTAGCTGAGATTACAAGTGCACATCACCAAACCCAGCTAAGTTTTTTTTTTTTTTTTTAGAGACAAAGTCTCACTATGTTGCCCAAGCTGGTCTTGAACCCTTGGCCTCAAGTAATCCTCCCACTTCAACTTCCCAAAGTGCTAGGAGGCTCCCAAAGTGTGGTGAGCCACCACACCCAGCCTGAAATTTGTTTTTAAAAATGTCTATTCAGATAATTTTTTTTTGTACATTTAGAAATTAGCATTTCTATCTTCTAAGCCTGATATTATCTCTGATTTGTTTCCTACTTGTCTTTGTCCTTTCCTTTCTCTTGTAAAACATGTATTCTGCACACGTAACATGTTTATGTTACTTTGTAGGGACAAGAAAGGTGTAATAAAGTTCTTTTGTGATATGAAAGCCGTCAGGGCTGTTCAGAAGATAGATGACATATCGATGGCAGTAGTCTTAGAATACATAAAAATTGGGAGTTTAATATTAAGAATATATATAGATTTAGAATTTGGTCTGTCTGAATCAGATTCAAAACAAATCCCAAACCAGTTTTCATCTTTTACGAGTTATGGAGAAAATGTATTTGCTCCAGCAAATTATCACGTCTCATTCATCCTATTCTTACTTCCAAAAGGGCTATCAGCATTGTCTTCTTGGAATTCTCAGGGACTGATGGCCAAATTGGTTTATAGCTTAACATAACAACTTGAGACTTTTCTCTGGTCTGAGTGTTTAAGAAGAGAATTTGCGGTGAACATATTTTTTATAAGTGTTACTGGTGTTCAAAAAAAAAAACTTATCTCATATTGGTTGGTATGCTCAATTTAAATATTTAATAATGTAAATATGTTGATTAAGATTTGAGGTTTGCAGTAGCTAGTTGGTATGAGATTGTTGATAACAGAGAATACGGATAAGATGTTCACATATAAATTGAGAAGCTCTGACTGCTTCATTTTGCACATGAAGAAACAGAGGACCACTGAATTGTGACCAAGCCAGGATTACCCAGCCTAGTTTTGGACTTTTTTTCTTACATGTTTCCTTGACTTCAGTTGTTCTAAGTAATAAGCAAAAAGTAATAAGCTTGTTTTGTTTTGGGTTAATTTTATTGGGAAAAATACTTTGGGATTTTCAAAAGCATGAATGCACGAAGGTATTTTCCTTAGGAATCACACCATCTAGCTGTCAGCTGGAGTCTTGGTTCTATTACCAACAGCATGAACTTGTTAAAACCAAATTAATCTCTTTGAGTCTCCTGTTTTTCTTTCTTTCCCTCCTTTTCTTTCTTTCTTTCCCTTTCTTTCTTTTGGAATGTCTGTATTAGGTCACAGATCAAAATTACAATGAAAACTGTAAAAGTTTATCCAACATCCTAATTCAATGAACTTCAGAAGGTTCCTGTAGACTCACCACTGGTCTACATTGCTAAAAGCAGGTCCTTGTTGTGATAGTGTCTTAACCCCTCTTCCATGTAGGAAGCATGATACAGGAAAAATGTGAGGGCTTTGAGTCTTAACAGACCTGGGCTTGAATTGCAGCTCCATCACTTATTGGTTGAAAACCTCAGGCAAGGTAACTTCTCTTTGCCTGTTTCTTTTGTAAAGTGACAGTACACACCATATAGGATTTTTGTCACATAGAAATGAGACATTTTAGCATTTAGCAAAGTTAAGTGCATGGCAGAGATTATATTTAGTAAATACTGTTGATGGAAATTTTTAGTGAAAACCTTTTTTACTAG
This sequence comes from Tarsius wallacei, assembly GCA_963574415.1. NCBI lineage: Eukaryota > Metazoa > Chordata > Mammalia > Primates > Tarsiidae > Tarsius > Tarsius wallacei. The sequence continues at coordinate 12,234 of CAUYQG010140326.1, forward strand.
TAAGAACTGATATATTTAATGGTATTAGCTCAGAGTCTAATGGTACTAAAGAATTTCTCACTATAAGAATTTGTATTTTCATAAACTTAGTACATTATGGTAAAACCTTAGTTTAAAGTTTCTTTCGTATACTTACTTTCAGATGCTACAAGCTGAGGAGACTTCCAGCACCTCTCAGTTGAATGAATTAATGATGGCTTCTGAGTCAACTTTACTGGCTCAGGAACCACGAGAGATAACTGCAGATGTAATTGAGCTTAAAGGGAAGTTCTTAATCAATTTAGAAGGTAAGACAGAGGTAAAAGTAACAAGTAGTATCTGGAGAATCGAGTAATTATAGGTCATCTTCAACTTTCCAGTGGACTAGATTTATTCTAAAGGCAGATGAATACTTGGAACACATCTTTCCATAGAAATAACATAAACTGCCAAGTTTCCAAGCCAGATCTGAAAAGTGTCCTACCTAATGATCTTGGGAACTGAAGAGTAGGGATGGACGAGGGAGAAATGTCCTTCCTGTCCTTTGAATAAACAGTGGTTGTTGTATGTGAAGTTAGTCTGATTGCTCTTACTTCCCTTTTGTGTCCCTCTCCTTTTGAACGTAGTACCCCAATACTGCCCAACCCTACCCACCCTTCCCCAGAGTTGATAGTAAAATTTTCTATTATGCTTACCTCATATTAAAATATTTGGCCATTCTTAATGAGGGGCTAGTTTTATTGAGCTCATTCTCACAGTGGTATTGTATGAGCCATCATTTTGTAGATATTTTATAGATTTTAAAACCAACCTGATTTGTCTTCATTGATGACAGTGGAGTACCATTGAGAGAGAATAAACAGATAGTTTGGCAAAGGTGATACTGCTTGTGTTTTTCACAAAGCTTTCAGGTACCAGCAGGAAATGAGACTAATTTTAGATATCAGTTCAAATTTGGGCTTGGCAGTGTTGACCATGTAATAAAAGTTCTGGCTTACTTTGCTTTTCATGTTGATGTACACTGTGTACAACTACTAGACGATAACTTACTTTTTATTATGTTTATCAACCTGAGGTCTAAGAATATTGTGGAAAAAATTTTGTTGCCTTTTGTCCAAACCTAGAAGTTGTGAGTGGGGACACTGCAGTTGTCACTGTAATTGGGCTTTAAAAGTTTAGTTAAGTATGTAGCTGGAAAGGCAGTGTTCCTCAGCAGAGCTATACCTGGATTAAGAGCTAGAAAGTCTGCTTTGCCTGAGTAAACACAGAACTCAGTGATTTGGGGAAAAATTAGTTTATCTTAGTTACAGGGTCTCAGATTCCTCAGCTGTCTTTAGTTGTCACGTTGTGTGATCCCATTATCTGGACTAATGGGGAGTGCCTGAGAAGCTTTACCAAGTCAGGAAGGAAAAAGTTTGAAAAAGGAGCCCCTGCTACACCACTTAAGTAATAGTTATACAAGCTGAATGGCCTATCAGGAATATTTATCACGTATTTTTCTTTCATAGGTGGTGATATTCGTGAAGAGTCTTCATACAAAGTAATCGTCATGCCAACTACCAAAGAAAAATGCTCTCGCTGTTGGAAGTATACAGCTGAGTCTTCAGACACACTCTGTCCTCGATGTGCAGAAGTTATTAGTGGCAAGTAGTACTCTGGTGTGAATATCTCTCTGAGCAAGAACTCTCCTGACAGTCCTGGCTGGAAGTTTAGGTGGATTATTTACTATATTAGAAAAAAATCCAAGATTTAGGTAACTGGTGGAAGATGATGGCCTAAGTCAGAATTATAAAAGAAATATTTCCTGTACCTAGAGAAATAATTATGTATCTATAGATGCAGAAACATACATATATATGTGATATATCTATAATGGACTTATTCACAATGTAGACACATTTAGCTTTCCTTCAAATGTGGCTGAGCAGACAGTGTTTTATATTTTATAAATCTTTTTGACTCAGTATTTAAGTTCTATGATGTCTGAAAATAAAGGCATTCTGGAAAACTACCGACTGATTTTAGTGCAGAAGTTGTGAATATCGAGTGAAAAAGTGGTTCTGCAGGGAACAGCAGAGGAGTGTTACCCTTACGAGGTTTCGTTCCATTCTGCCCACAGGTGAACATCACCTTTTCAGAATAGCTAGTTTTTTGGGGCTGGATAAGAACAAAAAAGTATCACCAAATTTGTTATTCAAGAGGGGAAGAAATCTCTTAATACTTACATTAATGAATGTTTAGGAAACAGCATGAAAGCTGAAAATTTATTTCACTAATATACATAAGTTCACAACAATGAACAGACAGAAAATAGCAGTATATACAGAATTTCACTACTTACAATACATTACAATAGATAATGATAGAGCATTTTATAAACAATTCAGTATTGGATTAAAATCTTTTAAGGATGGCTAATTCTATTCAGCAGAAATCTAACTTCTAGAAGCCCAGCAAACCCACTCTTGTCAGGGTGAGAGGGCTTTCCCCGTTGCTATAGTGTACTGTAAAAATATTTGTCTCTTTTATAAATGAAATGGACCACAGCAATTTCTAAGTGAACATTATATTTAATTTGGAGCTAGTGATAGTAAGTCTCAGTTTTCTGATTGTAGACTGCAATTGATTGTGTTTCTAAAAAGCAACTTAAATATAAGTATTTCTTTGACCATAGATGATTTTTTATAACAAAGGTGAAACTTTTTTTTTTTTCTTTTTGCAAAAGTATGAAGCATTTAGAAACTTGCTGCTGTATCTCTCTTTATCTAAGTATATCCTGGGGCCAGGATATAGTTCTATATCTAAACACAACTCGTAATATAGAAGTTGTATTTGAAAACTTGTTTTCCTTCAGCATTATACAATAAAATTAATACGAAAAAAGTAGATACTTAACATTAATGAAGAAGTGTAAAGGTGGGCATACATCCAGGAAAACACTACTGGTTATTGGCTTCCCATCAACTACAAGAAGTGTCACATACCTTTGTTTCAGAAACCACCCATTTACTTAAAATCTAATTCCTTTATTTGTGGCTCTTTGTTGTTACAGAATACATACATACACAGGTATTTGTCTTCTTCACAGATTTTAAAAGCCTTTGATGAATAAAATAAAATTGCTTTTCTTAACTATGCAACTCAATTCAATTTGAAAATTCTATGACTGTTAAATTTTAGGATAACAACTCTAACTAAAAACTCAGTGGTCTGTGTTAGGTTCTGTAAGCCATATTTCAGGTTTCATTTTTATTCTCTGTAATCCTCAGATTTGATTATGTATTCTACCAGAATACATTTAACCAATTTTATTATCTAAAATGCTTAGTAAGTAGCCCCCATAAGTGATCATAGAATCGAGGATTTAGTGTTTTAAAATGCCTATAATTCCAAGTTTCTTTTACCAGCTTTCTTAGCTTCATGTTTTAGAGTATTTAGAAAAGTCACAGGAAGAACTAATCTCTTAGAACACATATAACAAGTAGATATTAATATAAAGCTAGATATGTTTATAAGAATTCTAGAATATGTATGGCTGGGGCAGCAGAGATCTAGGCAGGGGCTGGGAGGTTGGACTAGCTGAAGGACCTTTCTAGTGCTGCTACTCTACAAATGTGTGGCTCAATCAGGCTCACAGGCCCCCGCCCCAAATACTCAAGACATCTGAAACATTTTTAAATGTGATAGTTATTTAAAAAGTAATTTCTAAGTTTTAGCCAGTTAAATTCTTATTTGGTTGTGATCTTTTAGCTTAAACATAAAAAAAAAATTTTTTTTAATATCCCTGAAGGACGTACTCCTCAACTTTGTGCAACTGCTAGACTTGACTTCTTACAAGGAAGTGAAAAAACAAGCTTCTGTATCACAATGAGTTACTATGAATAACAATCACAACCCATGACAGATATCAGTAATTATACAGTAAGGCTACATTCTAAAGATATACCATAATAAATACTTGGTATTTGTAGAACTCAGAGCACTTTTATTTTTAAAAATAGTTTTCGTTTGTTTTTAATTTTAAGAGATGAGGTCTTGCTATGTTGCCCAGACTGGCCTCGAATTCCTGAGCTCAAGCAATCCTCCTGCCTCAGCCTCCCGAGTAGCTATAGTTCAGTTTTAATCAAGAAATATTTATTTAGCACTTGGACTGCTCTAGGCACTATAGGGTACAAAATTAGTTGTATTTTATCCTCTTAACCCAGCTATGAGGTAGGTTTGCTAGAGCTGTAATATCACTAAGCATTTTTTCTGTACTGTTCCTAAGGAACATTACCATATCTCAGAAGCAGACATTTCTAAACACTTGTAGGAAAAATAAAGTTGGACTTAAAATTTTTAGTATCTTTGTCTTTTTTTTTACATAAATTTTACAAAATAATACATTTTTACAGTTACCTGATGTGAACACAGCTTTGCAACTTGGCAAAAAAAGCAAATCTTAACTTACGTTATAATTAATTTTGCTGCACTGTTTGCATCTCAGATTCTCAATTTTGGCAAGTACAACAGGTTAAGGGTTCTATTTAGTGTCTCCTTCTGATGAATATGATGATCTTGAACCTATTCTGCCTCCTCAGGCAAGTCGTCCTTGATGGCAACAGCAGAACTCCTGGGAAAGGAACCTTTCAGCATCCAGAACTCCCAGGTGGCAGCCCAGTGTGGGATTTTAGGCATGATAAGAAAGGCATTTTCTCAACATTTATTAAAGGAGAGTGGGCTGTTTACCTCTACTGATGGGGACTGTACATGAACACATTTAGATTTAATTACAACAATAACATTCAAGATATGAAATATAGAATCTTATAATAAGAACATAATCTGTAAATTATAACCAATTTTAAACAGCAAGTTTAACAATAAAGCTACTTGTATTTGAATTAGAAATAAAAAGTAAAACATATGTATTAATAATAGTATAATTGATATTTGTTTATATTTTATCTTCAGTTTAACCAAAGAGTGGAATTTAGTCAGAATGGTACTTTTAAAAATTATTTATATATTTATTTTACAAAAGAAAAAAGACATACTCTTTCCATAAAATTCCAGATCTTAATATGTAAAATAACCATGCACTAATTCGTGTTATAATCACACAGTTTTAGACTATTTCAGTAGATAAGTGTCATACAGAAGGAAGAGATATGGCTTCCACAGCTTCAATGAGGTGTAAGGCTAGACTATACTGCCCATGTTTTTCTGGTAAAAGCTCAATTACTTTATTTACTAGTTTAGCTGTAGTTGCAATTGGCACTTCAGTGTTTTGAAGATCCTGGGGGTCCTGCAAATGGAACAAAGAAATAACCTACTGTAATTGCTACTGACTCAAGAACTGTCACAATAGATACTGCCCAATAAAAATGCTTTTCTTTGGAACTAGAAAAAACTAGAATGAAACTTGTCATTTAACTTTTCTTCATAACTGCTACTAAATAAGCATTTAGGAAAACATCCACTGGCCTTCTGCCTGACCTCATTCTGTTGTACTTACCATTGCCTTCAGCCAGGTGCAGAGTGTGGGTGGAAGTCTGGCAAGCACCTCCATTCCTTCTTTTGTCTGGGTGTGGAGAAGAGCATGAGCCAGCCTTTGTCCGGTCAACACCAGCAGCTGAGAGGCAAGGACCTCTTTGTCATAAACCTGTAAAATGGCCTGAGGACAGGAACATGGAGAAATAATATAGTCAGAGCTAAGAGATTTACTTATTCTGTAGGAAAGGGGTTGCCAGTGAAGAGATTCTAGGTTTTTGAGCTGTGGCCATGTATGCAACCAAAGACAAATCCAAATCAAACTCAGCATTTATACCTGGATTTCTGCTCCTGAGAAATCACCTAATTTTTCAGTTCAAGATGACTATACAATGTGTTGTTTTCAAGCTTTTGGCAAATAAAGGGAATTATATTGGATCATGTCATGACTACTAAAAATCCTCTGATGGCTTCTGAACGCACTTAGAATAACCATGGGCTCTGGGTGCCATGATTTGGCCCCTGACAGCCTCCCACCTCATCTCACTTCTTTACTCCTTGTTTTACTCTGGTCAGTCATACTGGCTTTTCTGGTCCTGGACCTAGCAATGCTAGTCCCCACCTCAGCGTCTTTGTACTCCTTGTTATTTGTGTCGTGAGCACTGTTTTCCCAGTTTTCTAAGTGGCTGGCTGGTGCTTATCTTTGAGGGCTTGGTTCAAATGTCATCTTCTCTGCCCACCCTATCGTAGTAGCTTCTGTTTATTCATATGATTCTGTTTATTTTCTTTATAGTACTTGCCACCCAACACAAAATTTAGCATACTTTTCTGTTCCTACGAGTAGACTCTCATTCCATGAGGAAGGAACCTTGTCTGTTGTTTACTGCTATACCCCTCCAGGAATACTGCAAGAATTTATTTGATTATGGTTTTATATTTTAATATTCTTTTATTCTATTTTTGTGCCTAGAAATTCTAACAAAAGGGAGAAATAAAAGCTTTTTTGAAGCTTATGATTATTCTAGCTATCGACTTTATAACTTCAGCCCAGTAACATTCATAGGGTCATTATTACCTCTTCTCCTAAGTGGTCAACTCCATAGTTGTAGAGTTCCCCCACATAATGCCTTCTGACAACATCTTCGCTAACTTGAAGGTGATGGGCTAAGTCCACAGCTAGAGCTGGCCAGTCTTGGTCTTTCCCAAAGGAAGTGGTGGTTGCCTCTTCTGAGGGTTCTTTGTCCTTTGATACTGAATGTTGGGCTTGGACAGCTGCACTTACAACTTTCAATAAGAACTTGAAAATGGAGAAAGAGATACAGCAATGACTTGTTAGTATGTTTCAGTAAAAAATATCAAAGTAATTATTTTTCTGTTACTCATAGTGGCTTTTCTATTAAAACTATCAAACAAACATGTAATTTAAAGAGAAAAGAGCTCTCAAGAATACCTTGAAAGTGGTCATTCTTTTGAAAAATTTATAGATTTTTGCTTTTTTTTTCTAAGAAACAATAATGAAATCCAATAGCTATAATTTACCTGTTGTCGTACAGAAATAAAATTTGGATCCATTTCCCCACTAGGTAATAACTGAATTGAAGTCAGATCTTTGAAAAATGCATTTTTCCCCTAAAGAGAAAGAGATCAAGAAAACTGATGAGTTTGGACTGTTAAAGGTGAAAAAGGGAAAGATTTTTAAAAACTTAAGTCATTTAATCAGGTATAACTCATGGTTGATTTTTATTTTCTTCCTGAACAATAAGATTTTAGAAATTTAGAATATGTATAACAATTTTCTAGAATGTAGTAGACAGCCTTTAGCATGGTCCCCTGTGATTCCCTCCTCCTGGTATTCATGCGTTATACGGTCTTCTCCCCTAACATGTGGACTGTTGACTCACTGCTAGACAACAGAATTATGTAGAGGTAACAGCATGTCACTTCCAAGATTAGGTTCCAAAAGGAATGCTTCTGTCTTGAGTGTTCACATTCACTCCCACTCACTCTGAGGGAAGCCAGCTGCCATATTGTGAGCTGCCATATGGAGTGGCACATATGGCAAAGAACTGAATCTTGCCAACAATCAGGCTTGGAAGTGAATTACCCTATCTTCACTCCAGTTGAACCTTCAGATGAGACCATAGCCTGGGCTAGCAACCTAACTACAGCCTCAGGAGAGACTAAGCCAGAGGAACCTAGATAAGAGGAACACTGATTTCTGACCTGTAAGAACTATCATTTTCAGCTACTACATTCTGAGATAATTTGCTTTTGCAGTAATTGATCACTGATACATTGTGGGTACTATGAATCTTTTTAAAAACATTTGTTGAATTGTTTAAAAACATCTGTTTAATAGATGTGTGTGTGAGGAGTCAAGACAGAATATCAGAAAAAAAGGTTTTAGAAGCTCCTTGGAAGTAAATGTAAATAGAACAAAAAGCATTGGCCTTTAAGCTGGAAGACTCAGGCTCTAGTCCCAGGCTCACCACTTCCAACCAGGTAGACCACCATCTTGGGTTACTGTTTCCTCCTCTGCAAACAAGTCATCTCAGGTCTCTTCTATACCTAGCTGTCTAGGTCATCTAGTGTGACTGCCAAGTAGATTAAAGCTACTTATCCTTCAGTGATGAGAAATATCAGACTTCCCAGGGCAACCCATTATATTTTAGACATTGCTATTTGAAATATTTAGGATACACTTGTCCACAATTTCCATAGTTCTCACCTGCTGGTCTTAAATATAAGGGTCTATAATAATAGTACCACTTATTATTTACTATATTTCAGACGCTAAGTATTTCATGTTGAATATGTCCATTAACCCTCACAACAACCATGAGGCAGGTACTAGAATCATCCCCACTTTATGAATGAGAAAACTGAGGCTAAGAAAAGCTTTGCAATTCTAGTTAGTAAACGGTAGACTGGAATTGTTTCACCCGCAACCCTACCTTTCTATTTGTAGATGAGAGTCTGTATACAGCTGTATCAGGTCATCTCAGCATGATATGGATTGGTGATAACATCATTGTGCTTGTCCAATTCTAGATGTGTTCTGGTTTCACAAAGTCCCTTTTGTGAAGGGAGTATGGAGCTGGGCACTTTATTTTGGTATTTCTTCCTTTCTTTCCTTTTTTTTAAGAGATGGTCTTGCTCTGTCACCCAGTCTGGAGTGCAGTGGCGTTATCGTAGCTCACTGCAGCCTTGACCTCCTGCGCTCAAGGAATTCTCCCACCTCAGCCTCCCATGTAGCTGGGACTACAAACTCACACTACCACACCTGGCTAATTTTTTAATTTTCTGTAGAGATAGGGTCTTGCTGAGTTGCCCAGACTGATCTTGAGCTCCTGCTTTGAGTGATCCTCCCACCTTGGCCTATTTTGGCATCTCTTTCTCTTTTTATTTTTAAACTTTTAAAGCTCAAATGAAAGTTATATTAACTCATTCAAATCTGTATCTACAATATAAGTAATATATTATTTCATTTAGAAGATTAAAATTTGCCATCAGACTTCTAGTCTATCTTTCAAAAGTATATTTCAGGACTCTAAATGTTAAATGTTGCTGATTAAAAATAAATTTCTCGAAACATATATTATTTTTGTTCATATAAACCTTCAAACTCAACATGTCCCTAAATGATAAATGGGCTTCTTTGTAAATGGCATGCCCAGTCTCCCGAGCTTGAAATTAGATCTAATTATAACCCTTTCCATTTCCTATAGCATATACCCAGCCTGTCATTAGGTTACTGACTCCTCCAGATCCCTTCATGATTTTTATTATCTCCCCTCTAGTCCACATCCTCACCAACTCCTGACTTCCAAGGGTTTCTCACACTCCACTATGTCCTTAGTCTCTTCTGCATACTGCTGCCAAGTAACTTCTTTAACAGCTCCTAAATTATAAATGCATTAACCGTGTAATGAGTTCCTATAATGTGCCTGGTTGATAAAAAAGGAAAGGCAAGTCATGGCTGTGGGAAGCCTCCTTTCCCCGGCTCCATGTTTCCATGTGGACTGGTGAATGTAGGGGGAGGAACTGAACATTCTCAAAAGTCCCTTGCTTTCCCGCTTTGGGGAGGCAGTCCTCCCACAGGGAGAAAACATTCTCTGCTCCCACAGGGCCAGGTACTTGAGAAGAAGCCTGCAGGGACCCAGCTGTGCCTGTCCTTGAGTATGCAAGTCTCTCATGTACAAGAGAAATAATAAACCCATTTCCCACAAGCCTAAGCTCTCTAACCTAGTTTCTATCAGTAAAAAGCTAAGTAACAAAGATAACAATTTTATCTCCACTAGTCTGAATCCTATGTCTGTCTCTCATTTGATACCTGCATGAGGAAGAAAAGGGCTTTATTATCCACAGCAGCCAAGTTGTGAAGGTCTTTTACATGTTCTACTAACAAGTTTGGACTTGATCCTGCAGGGGAACCAAAAAGTTCTAGGCATGGAAGTCATATGATTAGACCTGTCCTGGAAGGACAGCTACTGCCACGTGGGATTGGAGAGAAACTGGAGGCAGGGTGATGAGGAAGGGGTTGTTGTAATAGTCAATAGAAAGATGAGGCCTGAACTAGGGGAATAGTGATGGAGAGGAATGGACAGATGTGATCTAAGGAAGAATTAACAAGAATGAATTTATAATGTCGTAAACTGGCTTGAAGTAAGGAATTCAGCCAGATAACTTCAAAGGTTCTAATTTTTCCAGTGCACAAATGATGATATTGTGGCAGGATGGCGCAAATGCTCATATATATTTCTTGTATGACTGAGTGAATAAACACAGAGACACATGCAGCAGTTGGTCTCACCTGGGCTGACTGAATGTCTCCCACTAGCCCAGCGACAGGATAGGGGTTGTTAGCAGAGGTATTTCCTTTTGAAAGGCAAGTTGCAACTTCAAAAGACTCGCTGCCCAGGTGCCAGGCAGGTTTTTGTTTAAGAAAAGCCAAATGGCCCAAAGACTGGCCATTCAATGGAAATGCAAAAAGAGTAACTAATTCATAGACTTATCCAAACCCCTCTTCTGAGTTGATGGTTTACAACCAGGCATTTCCTGAGAAACCATTTGTTCTTTGAAAAATCTGGTTTCGCTAAATACAACCTTGTAAGATTCCAAAGAAAATATGTAATCACTCAACACGAACCCCTCCCTCACCTAAACAAGGGTATAAGACCCCAGTTCTCCGGATCTGGGGCGCTCGACTTGGACACATTAGACTCTCGGGCCCGCTGGGATGGCCAGCGTAATAAAATGCCACTTCCTATATTAGTCTCGGTGTCACAATCTCTCTATTTTTCCCACAACAATATCATCAATCAAATATCCAAGACGGGATTCAGAAGGAACAGCAAATTTAGGTCAGGGGCATGATGAGGGTGAGAGTATGGAGATATATTTTAGAATGAGATATTTGAAGTCCCATAGGACATTCAAAGAGAGACGTTCAATAGAAAGAAAAGCCTCAAACTCTGGGGATAGGTCAGGCCTAGTCCATCCAGAAAGAATATGGAGAATGAGAAGGGCAGCCATCTGAGGGGGTAAAACACAAAGGGACAGCGATATGTAAGGTAAATCAGAAGAATGAAAGTAGGCAGGGAATAAGGCAGTTGAAACCTCATAATGAATTATTCTACACAAAAGTACTGGACAATTTCTATTAGACAAGAAAATCCGTGTGTCCACTAAATCTGCAAGTCCAAAATAGCTCTGAAATCCTCTGAGGTACTTACTTTACTGTCAAAAAGTGAAAGTGGCTTCATGCTCTTCAGAGAAAACCTCATGACTGCGTACAAGATGGAGCACAAGATAGAATGGTGTTCCACCAGCGGGTAGTGGATGTGTTTCTGCTCAAGGGCAAGTTCCACTATTGAGATCGGCCCTTCCACAGAGAGCCAAGCATCCTCAGTATCCAGGACTGGCACTTGCATTTCATCCCTGCTAACATCTGCCTGAGGGTTTTGAAAATGGAGAAGTGTGTTCAGAATTGGAAAAATGATATCTCACAAATATCCTAATGAACTTATTAGCAGTAAAGTGCAAACTTATACTCCATACCCCCCAAACTGTAATAAAAAGTCACAAAATCTAATTCTAATAAGAATTTAATAAGATAACCACTACTTAGGCTTACGGCAAAATTTAGAAGTGAATAAAAGAAAAACAATGTCATTAAAATAGGCCTTTATTAAGTGCAATGATTTTAAGAATATTTAATATCTTAGAAGCAATTCAGAATGAAAATACACCTCCTACCTCCATTAAGGTCTGAAGAAGATCCAAGCAGGAGCTAAGGAAAGAGGTCATTGCTGTGTCACTCATTCCCACATCCTGTTTTTAAAAAAGAACCTAATTAGGCCCTGCAGCAAAACAGCTATAGTTACTATCAGAAAGAAAAAAGAATACAATACTCTGTTCAACATCCTTTCCATACTAAATAGACAGGTAAGAATTTGAAAGTCAAGGCATTATTAGCACATGTAAGTTCCTTTCTGTAGATGCTTTAGAGTCAGTCAATTTTAAAGCCAGGCTTTAAAAAAGCAGTATTACTATCAACTTTTAAAAATTAGTGTTCTTTGTGTATCGTAAAGATATTTTCTCATCAGGTACTACATATGGCAGTACTCCTGGGCTCATAGTTTAGCTTGCTGCATTAGATAGCCAAATAATCATGGCACCTGGAAGATATACACATGAGACTCCAAGCTGAAAAGCTCTAAGAAAACAGCCTGGTCTGGTTTCAAAGCATCTTTTAGGGACTCAACTGAACCCTCTGAGCAAAATTAGAATCCCCAGGCTTGAGAACTAAATATCATATTCATGCTGTGGGCAACACATGACTCCCTTAAAGGGCCTGTCCAAGTAGCCACTGCATTTGAGGCTAATCTTTTTTAAGCCAACAACCAATAAATAAATTTGAGGACATTCTCCCCAAATAATTCAATGTGTGTGTGTATGCACATATGTGCATGCACAAACACATATAACTCTAGTCATACAACCACTCTCAAAAACACACCAGATACATTCTTCAACAATAAACTTTTTGGGGGACTGAGTACCTATAATAGTTGGATTAATGTGTCCCTACATTTCCTAAGATATCTGTAATAAGAACATTTCAAAGTTCTGAACAAAAGCTAGCACTATTAATCACTGGCCTCAATAATAAGCCCAGTATCTGTGGATGAGAATATTAAACGTGCGGCAATGACAGCATGTTATCCTCCAGTACACAGTCCAAAGTTGAATACATCTTATGAAAACTTAATTTACACATGCTATCTGACAACCTGGAAAGGTAAATTAAAATGGGTCACAGTTCATGACCAGTTTCCTTAGTATAGTGTTCTCTTTTCATTTTTCTTATCTACTGATATGTCATCAAGATGATAAAAGGCAAAGTTCACCCCTACAGTTAATAAGATACTATATAAGGTGTGGGATTCACTACAACTATAATTCTAGTTATAGGATATCACTTACCCTTCGACATAACCTATCCTTTGGTGATTTTCCAACCTAAGACAAAAAGACACAAAGTGCTATAATACTTAATAATTAAAGTAAAAAGGCATTACTACAGTATAGAAAATAAAAAATAACCAAATTTTAAAACTATATATGCAGCTAAAAACAAACGTGGCACCATTTCATTAACTATTGGTTTTTGCCAGTAGTAGATGTAGTTAATTTTGTGGTGAAACTTAAAAATATCACACTTACAATCCTTTTCATAGATAAATTATATATATTTTAACTGTTAAGTAAGCAAAAACTCTCTAAAAATCTGGCTCTCACTTTTTGGTCAAATAACTGTGTTGCCTAAAAGCCCTTAGGCAAACTTAAGGCTACTAATAAAGAACACCTAAGAACTTTGCTTGTTAGTAAAGACACACGATAGTTTGAAATGGTCAAAAATAAAGAAAAACACAGGCGTTACAATCCTAGCTCAGAAAAGGTTTCCTTGATTTCAGTAAGTACTTATTAGGAGTCTACTTTATATATCTACAGGGTAATAAGCAGGATTTAAAACACTTCACTACCTCTGAGACTCCAGTATAAAACACCTCACTACTTCTGTTGCTGAGATTACTGCAACAGCCTTTGAACAAACAAGCTCAGCCCACCCCAACTCGAAGATATTTTATCCATTGCCAGAGTCTGTAATTCCTCTGCTTAAAACTGCCCCAAGGTTCAATATAAAATAATAGCTACCACTCACCAAGCCCTTACCACATGTGCCAGACCCTAATCTATACAGTTTATACCTACTATTAGAAAATCCCAAATCCAAGCCTGCACAGAAAATTATTCATCTCAGCTTCTCTTTTCTTCCAGTACAGCCTATGTTCTACCCATACAAAGCTACTTTTACTTCTTTAAATCCAACAAGCTGCCTCGTATCTTGCTGAAATGTTTTTTTCTCACCCACTTTTCACTGTTATCAGTGTACTCATCTACCAGAATTCAAGTCAGAAGACTTCTTTCTCCTTGTCTTTTCATTTACTTTCTCTTATGAGCTCCAGAAACTCCCTATTGTATATTTACCTGTCTTTTAGACTGGTTCTTTGAGGGCCAGGACTGTGACTTTCTTCTGTTCAACCACAGAACCTACTGCAGTCCTTGGCACATGAGAGATTAATGCATTATAATAATTGTTGAATTAATAACCACAAATCTCCTGCTTCCTAGCTCAGGACTATTTTCACACTAATCAAAATTGTGAGGATTAAATGTGACAGTGGATATGAGAATGCCATGAAACCATAAACAGTAACATACAAATAAATTATTTTTTGTTACTATTCTCTCAAAAGAGAGTGATCAGAGGTGAAATAGAATAGGAAAACATCATAAGACCAAAAGAAGCAGGTTTCAAGAAAGAAATAGTTAAGCAGGCAAGAAAAATGAGCATAGAGAAAGAATAGCTTAGACTTAACTAGAAAAATGTTGTCAATAACATCAAAGAAAACATTTTCAAAGAAAACAGTGGCCTCAAGCGGGTCTGAGTTGTAGCACTATTCTTGGTGCAGAAATGGCTGTCACTGTACATTTAAAAGAATATGTTGTTGTTACAGTGCTGATTCTCTTGATATCCACTTAAATGATGCCAGGTTAACCTACATTCTTGACTAGCCTATAAATCACACTAACTAGTGCCCCCCGACCACATTGCTTGAGGCTAGGTAGCTACTCTATAGTATGCTAGCAGCTTTTGCTCCCACCACTTGAGTTTGATGTATGCGTGTTATGTTTATTCCCAAAGCTACTCATGCTGGTTATACATATCATTGTAATTATGTAATTTAATTAAATAACTTATGATATATGAATGATAACAAAGCAGAGTTGTTTATAGAAATGCTATGTTGAATGCCTAACAAAAATTTATGAAGGAGACTAACCCCTAGGTCTTTTGCATTAGATGCAGAAGAAACAACTGCAAAGATTAGGGGACAAATTACAAAAATCTAAGGATTTTGTTTACATCACAACTTAAAAAAAACAGGATCAAGACATGATAGGCAATGTATCATGGGTAAAGTTTATGCAAAGAAACCAAAGTAGAACTGCAATCAACCCCATTCAAAAAAAATACCTCGACCCTACATCCAAAGTTTGGTAAGTGTACATTTGTACATTTTAATTTAAAATAAAATGAATCAACCACCAATCCTAATCTCTGGTTAAGAGGCTTTTACAGTACATAACTCTTCTTCTGAGGATTTAGAGCTCCTTTTCATGTCATTAAAATGCCAGTACTGAGAATTACATTTAACTGAGCATGAGCAAGACCTAGTTATCAAATAAAAAAGTCTAACAAAGCCTAATATGAACAATCTTCCTAATATCAATTAATTAAGAGAACCAAATAAATAAGAAGTCAGTACATGAAAATGACCTCACCTTATCCATTAAGTATGTAGCAGCAGAAAACCTTTTAACTAAGAATGTATTCCACATCATCAGAGCAATGCCTAGAGAGCAAGTAGAAGTAAAGTAGTAAATAAAATGCATACAGACTCATTTTCAACATACATAACAAAATTACTGTCTTCCTTAAGCTTACTAACCTGTATGGGCTATTTATTTAGATATCATTTCTTATATCTTATATAGTATTTATAAAGTTAATGAAATTTTTATCTTTAATAGACATCAGAACTGGACTGCACAGGAGTATATCCAAATGACTAATATTCAAAAGAAAAGATTCATAACATTAGTTAATAGAGAAAGAGAAAATCACAGTAAGATAGCATCACACAACCACAAGAAAGGCCAAACACATTTTTAAAATGACAATACCAAGTATTGATGAGAATGTGGAACAAATGAAACACTCATTATGTTGCTGGTGGAATACATTGGTAAAGCCACTTGGGAACCTGTTGGGCAGTGTGTACTAAAACTAAATCTGTGTCTACTCTATTACCCAGCAAATTCTACTGCTGGGAACACTCAAGAGAAAATGAATACAAAAGATATGTACAAGATTGTTGAGAACAGTTTTATTCTTAATAGCCAAACACTAGGTTGGAATTGATGAACTTGATGGACAAGTTCATCAATTCATATGTAACCATCAGTTAAAATATTGTATTTAAAAGTATTAAAAACAAAACAAAATATTGAAAATATTTTTTAAAACAGCCAGACCAAAAATCAGGGCTTTATAATTCCATATTTACTAGCCATGGCATGAAAATTAAATTTCCTAAAGTAAGTGTAAACATGACACTTCACATTCTGTTAATACTACTCATGAAGGCAAGTCTGTATCCAGGAGTGAGGTCCCTGATAGACTGTGAAGGAGACGGGAAGTTCACTTGATGTATAAAGGTAAAAATGATATAGGCCTAACTTGAAGAAATACTAGCCTGAAGTCAGTAAACAACTTAATTTTATTCAATGAGGATACAATAATCTAGAGATCATATTTTCCAAAAGATTCACAGTAAATCTTTTTTTTTCTTCGATGAATTTACGATCTAAGAGAAGAATAAATAATTTTCAAGCTCTCTTCATGCAAAATGGGATGTTTTATAATTTATGCAATTTAATTTAGTACCACCTGTAAGAAGATGATACAGGTGAAGCAATAAGTAGCTTCTCTATTAATAGAATTTATCATATAAGGTGCTATCTTCTCTCACCCAGCCCAACACCTAGTCTCACCACTTACTAAGGTTACTAACTAGCTTAGTGCTGATCTCCTCAGTTAATTCTTATAATGAAATCCATCTATCTATTAAATGAAATCTGTTTACATGTTTTCTAAAATAATTTGTAGTATTTTTTTCAAGGAGACATCAGCAGTCCCCAAGGTCTGGCAGCCAATGGAGAATATTCACATCCATTAAAAGAAGCACAAGATAATTTCTACATTCTAGTCTTATTAGGCTTTTGGCTATCGAGATTTTTCATCAAGAATTACAGTCCTGAGAAGTACATCCCTCTTTCCTTCTCTACATGTGAACTAAACAGGGAATCAAGGATTCACGCATGACAGCTCCCTTAAATATGCCAAGGAATAGTAGTCAGCTTAGGGGAGAAAAGGGGAAATTACTACCAACACCTTTGCCACTTTCTATACAGCATTTTTCTAAGTACTTTATATATTAAAAAATATAAAATATTATACTTTATGAGCAGTACAAATAACATGTTAGGTTGTAGAATGGTTAAATAAAAATTTAATAGGATGTGAATCTTTAAATTCACATCCTATTAAATTAGGAAGCCTCTTTTAAATTAGTGATGTTTTTAACATCTGTTTACTTACCATTCTGAACATGTGCATTAAGAATGTGCTTCAAGTGTTCTATTGACCTAACAAAAAAATGTGCTTCCTAACATAAAGGGAGAAAAAAGAAATATTATTGAATAAGTATCTCCAATACTGATAGAGACTTCTCACATAAGTTTCTGCGTAAAGCTACCTACAAATATTGCAATAAGAACATGGGATTATTAGCTAAAAAGTAACTTTTGATAACTTCAATTGTCCTTCTTAAATTCACATTACTTATATAATGATTGATTTCTAGACATTTTCATGTCTCATAGGCTAGCATCTGGATTCAAATTTGCTGTGGTTTGTACATCATAGCAATATTCTCTCCAATAAATATCTGAATTTCATACAGATGTGAAAGCAATGAGTTTATTACAAATGCAATTCATTCATTCATCAATCAACAAATATACTGAACATCTATTATATACCAAGCCCTGTTTGAGGCACCTGGGACACCATAATGGACAAAACAGAGCCAAAGCCTTGCCTTCACTGAGCTCACATACAGGGAGAAAAAAAAGATATCATTTAATAGCTGAGGGAGCTACATAATGTACATGATAAGTAAATGTATTATATAGTATGTAGTGGTAAGTGCCAAGGAGAAATAATTAAAGCAGGGAAGTAGATGGAAATATTAGAAGGCATGTTTGAAATTCAACTCTTTCTAATAAAAAAAATCTACACATGAAAACTCAAATATAATATGTAATACTAATGAAATTATCCAGATCTTTGTGAACTAATTTTGAAAATTCCCCAGGGGTAATTTTAATTGTTTTGAGCCTTATAAAGCTGTGTATGTGAAATGGTGGCACTGAGATAGTGGTTGGGTGAGGCAAGATGAATATTTAACAGGAAAAACAAGCAAAACTGGGATTGATTTTAAATGTAAGCAATTCTAATGGACAATGGTAACACTAATCAAAATGTTAGGCACTATACATACATTTGCATTTTCTCTATAAATGGCAATAAACTTTAAGATGAATACTATTATAATAGCCCTTATTTTAGGAGAAAATTGATATAAAGAGTTCAGAAACACTCTGAAAGTTCACACTAGCTGTGTGCTCTACTTATTAGCTGTAAAGTAGTTGCAATGGGTTGAAGTCAGCTTTGTCTTTGTCTACTATGCAAGCTGCCTTTGGTTTATAAACAAATGCGTAAAGCAGTTTTCTTAAATGCCACTCTTTTACACTTGAATCTGAAGTTAATTCATTCAGATTTTAGAAATTATTATGTATTCATTCTAGTCCTAACATTTCTTTTTTCATGAAATGGAAAAATAACCCATTTAAGTAGAGGGCCTATATGTATATGATCACCATGCGGGCTGCAGAAGAGTCAAGTGAAGAGGGTGATTTGAGTGGTATTAAGAAGATCCCTGTCACAAAATCATTTTTAGTCAAGGTTTAATTGATAAGGATCTTTCTTTTATATATTTATTTATTTTATTTTATTTTATTTTTTGAGTTGGAGTCTTACTCTGTTGCCCAGACTGGAGTGCAGTGGCCGCTCCCGGCCACCGCAGCCTCAACCTGCTGGGCTCTGGCGATCCTTCCGCCTCAGCCTTCCAAGTAGCTGGAACTAAATCACTTATTTTTTTAAGCACCTTCCTTAAGATGTAAGTGATCACAGTTTTTTTGGAGGAAGGAAGTGTATCATTACATTAATTACCATTACTGTTAATGTATTAGCATGAATTAGTTCATCTGTAAGAGATCGCTACAAAAGTGCGGGCTCATATAAGGATGATAAAGAAATTAATTTTGATTTGAGAGGAATAATTTACCAGAGCACTGACTAGGAAGGGGTAAGTGAAGGAAAAAAAAAAATCTACCGTATGTTTTTCCATCTTATTTGATACTGGCACCTTTATTCAAAAAAGGAGGAGGGAGAGGATAGAAAAATAACAGGCTGGAGATTCAGCGACTCGCCTGAGCCAGATACTTGGCAGCACTTCACCTGAGATCCAAATGCAGGCCTCCTGCCTCTAGGCTTGGGGCCTTCCCCTACCTGCTTCCAGACTGTGAATGCCCTAGGAGAGATGGTAGCTACCAAAAAAATGAAGCCTGAGCAGAAAGTAGAAAGGGCAACAAGGCTAAACTTGAACTAGAGTCAGCCTTGTATAGAATATGCCTTTTTGATTATTCTTCTGAGGCAAATATAAGAGAAATAACACATACAGACATATCTGAACAATCAGACACTAAGTTGACATGGATTTTTATTCTGACTTTTATCATGATGACTATAATATTAAAAATATTCTGTAAGGTAGGTGCCACCTCATGCAGGAATTCTGAAGGAAATAAAAAATATACTTGTTGGGCCAGGCATGGTGGCTCACGCCTATAACTCCAGAACTTTTGGAGGTCAAGGCAGGAGGATCACTTGAGCCCAAGAGTTTGAGAATAGCCCAGGTAACACAGTTAGACCTCGCTTCTCCAAAAAATCAAAAAATTAGCCAGACATGGTGGAGCATGACTGTAGTCTAGCTACTAAGGAGACTGAGGAGGAAGGATTGCCTAAGCCCAGGAGTTCAAGACTGTGGTGAGGCATGTCATGCCACTGCACTCCAGCCTGGGCAACATTATAATAATATAATACTCACATACGCACATACACACACACATACACTTGTCACAACATAACTAGGGAGTAGGGCAACACACTGGTTTCAGATAAAGAGCAACCTATGCTTAAATCCTAACTCTTATTTAGCAGTGTGTCCTCAGGGAAGGAACTTAACTTCTCTGAGCCCTGGTTTTCTCTTCTCTAGAGTGGTGATAATGACAATACCTACACTCTGTAGGTTTACTGTAATTATGAGGCAATGTATGAAAAAGGCCTAGTACAGTTAGTAATACAGAGACATCACAATAAGGAAAAAGTCAGAATTTATAAAAAGCTATTTAATTAAACAGTCCCCACATATGTATAGCACGAGCACAGAAGCAGAAGTAACATGAAAGAGGTAATGAGAATCTCACCTCTGGATCTTTATTCCACTGAACAACATACTCCCAGCAGCAATGTGCGTGCAGCACATCTAGCTCAAGGCTACAGGGAAACTGCTCATAGGCTAAATGCAGCAAATCTGAAAGTCAGAATAAAGCAGTGATGTTTATTCTTTCCTTACTGAAACTCAGCCATACCTCTTCACTCTGGATTTTATATTTCTTATTATTTGTGGATCACCTGGTATGGCTCCTAAGTCCATCTCCACCTCTGACACCTCAAGGAAACATCTGTTAATACCTTCTTTGGGTTCATCTGGGTTTTCTACGTCGCTTTCTTTATTAACCAGTTTTAATACTTCAGGGCTGAAGTCCTGTTTAAATATCCACTTAGCCACACTGTCTGCAATGCCACCTACAGTTTGGAGACAAGAAAGAAAATGAAAATTTATAACACATAGATAGTAGTGTTTCCCAATAGAAGCTAATACATTGAATAATCTACATTTCCCTATGAAGACATCTAAGTGCCACATTCATTTTTGAGACTTAAGATGTCCCCAAAAGCCATGAGATTTACAGCAACATTACTGCCACCATGCAACTTGTGAGGACAAATGGGCTATCTGCCATCTCAGGGCATCGTTATGCTTACGGAAAATATTAAATAAATATAAATGCATATGCATACACGTCTGTACGCCACATACTTTCTATATTGGCAAATTCAAAATCTACTTTATCAGACACAGATGAAGGAATGAATATATCTTTAAACACTTTCATTTAAATTATAAGTTTAATAGATTGATTAGCAAGACACTTGTCTAGGCTCTTGAGGGCAATATAATATTACTGTTAATAGTCAACTAACAGCCGGGCTCGGTGGCTCAGCCTGTAATCCCACACTTTGGGAGGCTGAGCTGAGTGGATTGCCCGAGCCCGCGGGTTCGAGACCCACCTGGGCAACTTGGCGAGACCTCACCTCTACAATAAATCAAAAAATTAGCCGGGCGTGGTAGCATGCGCCTGTAGTTCCAGCTACTTGGAAGGCTGAGGCGGAGGGATCGCCGGAGCCCAGCAGGTCGAGGCTGCAGTGGCTGGGAGCGGCCACTGCACTCCAGTCTGGGCGACAGAGTGAGACTCCAACTCAAAAAAAAAAAAAGTCATCTAACCTGCCTATATATGAAACCTTTATGGGCAAAATCTAGCTATAATTATATAAGGAAAATCTGGCCTCATACAGAAGTGCAGAGGGGAAAAAGCATACTCCTGAGGTACTCTGACCACTCTTTGCGAACCACTGCTTATTTTGTTAAACAGAGGGAAGGACCTGGGGATTTCTTAACATGGAATTGACTAAATCAGACTTAGAGAAAATTAATTGAGGAGGAGTATACAGAGGGTTATTATATTTTACGCTGGGTATATTTTTCTTTCCCTATTCTTTCAGTTATTTCTATTAAAAATCTCCTAACATAAAAATATGGATGCAAATGTTCAAATAAACTTCAGCTTACCCCTTCCTCCTTCTAATAACTTTTTAACAGAAAGCCTTGGAAGCGGTTCCGCCTGCAGCGAGGACACTTTAGAGGTTTGAGTGTTCCCTTTGCTGTGAAGCAGAGTCTGCAGTATGAGACAATCTTCCAGTTGTTTCAGCAAGAGTTTCCAGTATTCAGTGTCAAGAGAAAGGGCCTCCCAGGAATCAGTTAGAGCCTCTGAATCCATACCCAAGACTGTTTGAGAAAACTAATAAAAATTGCACTGGTGATTCTCTGGCAAAGATTCTGAATCAACATTAACTTGAGTTTTTCACTTGAAAGCTGAAGGACAACCAGTATACAAAACACACAGATGCTGTTTCACAAATATTACTGCCTAGCTGGAAGAAGCACAAGGGTCTGGAGTAGACTGGAGACTCAGGGGTAGGATGATAATTTTGGACCTCTAAAAAACTGAGAGAAAAAACTGACTCCAATTGAGCCAGTGTACATTTCAAAAAGTTTTCTGGGCCATCCTTGACAAGGGCCACAGTTTTTTCTCTCTGTTACTAATCAGGATATTGTCATCTCTTCAGAATGCACTTACCGATTTCAAAATTGTATCTGAAATTTTGTCTCTCTCCATCATTATAAACATTTCAAGCTGGCAATATTAAATTTAGCCTATAAACAACTGTGACTGACAATGTTAAGTGAATCGCCACAGACCTATTTAAGTGTCTCATCCAAATTAATGCATCATCTCCCTAAAATAAATTATTTGATCCACCATGAGATAGAGATATTTGAGCTCTCAAGAGATGAGAAAAAGCTGAAAAGCAAAGTCCAGTAGGTCACTTATATTTGAATCAGTCAATGCTAGGTGTATAAAGAGGAGAGGGGGTAAAAACAATCATAGAACTTCAGACCTAGATTAAATTTGGGAAGTGATATAGTCTAACCCTGACCTCTTGTAGATGAGAAAACTAAAGCCAGGAGACTCATTTTAAAAGGACTCACCACAAATCACCAGCTATTGGCAGAGAGCCAGTTCTCTGCGCTCCAACTTCAGCATGTTTTCCCTGATGCTATGTGATGACTGCTAACTTCAAGTATGCATGGCATCTGAATAAACAAATTGAGGGCAGCACCTCCCATCTGTCTCCCCCAATCCTCCAAAACCCCAAACAAATAAGAAGATTTTTGCCACAATTTCAAATTCTAGATGCTCTAGAACACTGAAGATGACCTATCCCCAGAAAAGGAAAAGCACCCCCTGGCCCACTTACTTTTTTCTCTGTCATATTATTCGTTATCTGTGCAGCAACAGAATGCCCAACGTGTGCAGACAATAGAGCAGCTCCATTGTTCTCAGACTGAATACACGCTGTACGCATCTGCTGCCACCATGGGGACACAGACTGGGAATCCCAGGTCTCATCGATGGCCACTACAAAGAAAGAGAAAAAATGGAAATCTACTCTTACCCCATCAATTTTTTTGGTTTAATCTTTCATGTTAAGCTTAATGTTAAAACTAAATTTCCTACTGATGTGTTTGTATATTTTGCAATGAAGTAGAAAATAAACCTACAATCTATTTTATTCAAAACATTTATATTCCATTTGTTTATGCTCTCTTAGTCATTTTGTTTTGTAATCAATATTAAATCTTTAATTGGTATATTTTCATCATTACTAAAAACTACTGAATTTTTTAATAGGTTAATAGTCTGATAATCAAACCAAAAATAATAAAAAAAAATTACCTCCACCAAAGACCATTCATTTTGCTGTACTGAGTCAACGTATGTTTACATCATGTTATTTTTTATAATACAAAATATAAATTTAATTTTCATAAATTAAAGCATACTTCAAATACACTAAAAGCATTCTATGAGTTCATAAAATAATCTCTATGGTGAAATGTTTTATACACTACAGTCTGCTTTTGTTAAGAAGAGGAACTATCTTCCCTTCCAGTTTTTGTGGTATTTCAAGCACTAAACTTTGCTTCCAAGAGCAGGAGCATAAATCCAGAGAATTCGGAAACAAATACACCAGCATCCTACCTTTCATCTTGCTCAGGAGGGACAGCATTGTATGAAGACAGCAGACAGACTGTGGTTTATCCAAAATATCTTTTTCTTTAGAAAGCCAAACACTCAGGAGCAGAGACTAAAATCAAATTTAAATCATTTTAAGTTTAAAAAATATTTAACATGGACAAAATCTTGCACTTTCCTAGACAGCATATATGTGCATATGGATGCTGCAGCTTCTTGAGTTGGAAAATAAGTGGTTGCTTACTGTCTCATTTAATATGAGGGGCAGAACTAGGTACCTTGTTTGGCTAAAAGATTCTCTCCCCCCCCCCCCGCCCCCTCCAGTCAGGGTCTTATTCTGTTATCCAGGCTCTGGAGTACAGTGGTACAATTATAGCTCACTACAGCCTCAACATCCTGGGCTCAGGAAATCTTTTTGCCTCAACCTCCTGAGTAGCTGGGACTACAGACACAGGCCACCATGCTCAGCTAATTTTGTAGAGATGAGGTCTTGTTATGTTGCCTAGGCTGGTCTCCAAATCCAAAGCTCAAGCAACCTTCCTGCCTTGACCTCCCAAAGTGCTGGGTTACAGGCATGAGCCACCATGCCCAGCCAGTAAAAGATTCTTAAGAGATTCTGTATTTCCTGTTGGATATCTAAATTCTACCGTTTCCATCTGTTCTTTGAGTTAAGCATTGCCTTCCAACTCAAAACTTCTATTAAGGAGCATACTATTAGAAAGGACATTACTATGTGAACATGGATTTGCTGTAGACTAGCAAGGTGAAACTTGGCTGTAGGTTTTGACTGGAGAAAGAGGGAAGATCTGGCAGTACGGATCTTGCCCTTGCCTTGGTCATACAAAGGTACCACAGATATGACAGTGGAGAAAAAGTACATAAGCCTATCAAACTCCAATATTTAAATCACTAAAAAATTATTTTTAAAAAGATTTTAAACAAAAACACTTAAGTCAACATAAGTGACTTTTAAGATGCTTATGAACAAGCATATCTATTTACAGTTGAAACAGTTTTAAGATTTATGAAACTTATTCAAAGGTAATTCTGGGACAGTGAAGTTGAATAACACAGTGTCAAATCTATAACTACTGGTATCAGTTAAAGGTAAAGTTATTCTTCAGAAATGAAGGTAAGATAAAGACTTTCCCAGAGAAACAAAAGTTGAGAAAATTTATTGCTACCAGAACTGTTCTACAAGAAATGCTAATGGAACATCTTCAAATCAAAAGAAAATAAGCTGACATGATTGTTGTGCTAATATTGTAATTTGGTATTTAAATTATTTATACATTTGTAAGAAAACTAAAAGACAAAAACTATTAAAAATAATAAAAACTAAAACAACTTGATAGAGATAGGCAATATAGAAAATGTATATGGTGACACCAAAAATGCAAAATGTAGAAAGAGAAGGGAGTTAATGTATACAGGTTGTTTTGTTTTGTTGTTCTGTGGGGTTCGTTTGTTTCTTTGTCATCAAAGTTAAGCTGGTATTGGTTTTAAATACCTGTTAGAACTATAGAATATTTTTTGTAAGCTTCATGGTAACTGCATAGCAAAACCTATAATAGATACATTACAAATCAAAAGTAGTAAATTAAAACATATTTCCAGGGAAAATGACTTAACCACTGACAAAGAAAGAATGGAAGAAAGGAAAAGAGGAGATACACAACAACTAGTAAACAAGTAACAAAATGGCAGTAGTAAGGTTTTACCTATCAATGATAACACTGAATATTAATAGGCTAAATTCTTCAATTAAAATACAGAGTAAGCTGGGTGCAGTGGTACACATCTGTAGTTTCGGCCGCTACTCAAAAGGCTGAAGCAAGAGGATCGCTTAAGCCCAGGAGTTTGAAAACAGCCTGGGCAACATGGCAAGACCCTGGTTCTAAAAACAAACAAACAAAACTTAGAGTAGCTGAATGGATTAAAAGATAAGACCCAACTGTAATGGTGCCCACAATAAATTCACTTTACCTATAAAGACACACATACAGCAAAAATGAAGGGATTAAAAAAGATATTCCATGCAAATGAAAGCAAACAAACAAAAAGTAGGAATAACTGTACTTGTATCAGATAAAATAGACTTTAAGTCAAGAGCTGCAAAAAGAGACAAAAAAGACCATCATATAATGATAAACGAGGTAAATTCAGCAAAGAGATGTAATGACAAAAAAACCTGGAATTTATTAAAAATTGTGTATTTTTTCTTACATATTTAAACTTCAGTTACCTTCAAAATACTCTCCATTTGATGCAATAAACTTATTGAGACATTTTTCCATTGCTCAAAACAGTTTTTGAAGTTGTCAGTTTTTATGTCTTGTAGTGCTTCTGCCGTTTTTTGTTTTACCTCTTCCACATCAGCAAAATGTTTCCCTTTGAGGACTTTTTTCATCCAGGGAGACAAAAAAAGTCACTTGGGGTGAGAATGGGTGAAAAGGGTAGGTGGGGCATGAGTTTGTGGTCAAAAAGCTAAACACTCAGTGTGGTGTGGGCAGGTGTGCTGGTAAATCACCCATCATGAAATGGGCAAACAAATTGAAAGAATATCCAAAAAAAATCACTGAAGCTGAATGTAGCCTCTCACAACAACTATAGCTGGTACACTGATGCCAGTGGGTTCCTAGAACACTTACCTGGGGGGGTGGAGGCTGTATTGCAAGGGGTCCACCCTCCAAAAAATAATTCAGTGTTTTGGAGGGTGGCCCCTCGAATTTGTGCTCAAAATCAGAGCACATATAAAGCAAATATTAATAGATCTAAAGGGAAAAAAGACTGTAATATAATAACAGTAGGGGACTTCAACATCACTTCCGGCAGCAGACAGATCATCCAGGTAGAAAATCAACAAAAAGACATTGGCATTAAACTATACTCTAGACCAAATGGACCTCATGGGCGTTTACAGAACATTTTCTCCAAATGCTACAGAATACACATTCTTTTCACCAGCACATACAACATTCTCTAGGACAGACCGTATGTTTGGCCACAAAATAAGTCTCAACAAATTCTAAAAAGCCAAAAGCATATCAAGTATCTTTTCTGACCACAATGGAATAAAACTAGAAACCGATAATAAAATATACTTTGGAAACCATACAAATACATGGAAATTAAACAGCAAGTTCACGAATGACCAATGGGTCAGTGAAGAAACTAAGAAGGAAATTAAAAAATTTCTTGAAACAAATAAAAATGGAAACACAACATAGCAGAACTGATGAGACACAGCAGAAGTGGTAACTAAAAAGAAAGTTTGTGGCAATAAACATATTTTAAAAATAGGCTACAAATAAACAATCCAACAATGTACCTCAAGGAACTATGAAAGAAAGATCAAACCAAACCCAAAATGAGTAAAAGAAAAGAAATAATAGAGATCAGTGCACAAATAAATGAAATTGAGACTAAAACAACAACACAAAAGATCAACAAAACAAAAAGTTGTTTTTAAAAAAAAGATACACAAAATCAACAAACCTTTAGCTAGACTATAAAAAAGAGAGATGACCTAAATAAATAAAATCAGACAAAAAAGGAAACATTACAACTGATACCATGGAACTATAAAGAATTATTAGAGACTGCTATAAACAACTGTTTAACAACAAATTGGAAAAGTTAAAAGAAACAAATAAATTTCTGGACATATATACCTTTCAAGAATAAACCATAAAGAAATAGAAAACTCAAACAAACAGCCAATAATAAGTAAAGTGATCGAAGTCATAATAAAAGATCTCCCATAAAAATAAAAATAAATAAAAAGCCCAATACCCGATGGATTTACTGCTAAATTCTACTGAACATTTAAAAAAGGACAAATACCAATTCTATTCAAACTATTTCAAAAAATTGAAGCAGGAACTTCAAATTTATCCTATGAGGTCTAACTTATTATATGAGACCAACATTACCCTGATTCCAAAACCAGTCAAAGATACAATAAAAGCAACACATTAACACAGTCAGCAAGCTCACAGAGCAAGGATGTCCAAATCCTAGCTAAAATATGTGAGTGGAAATGTGAAAGAGTATGTACAGTTGGCCCACCATATTCACAGGTTCTGCATCCATGGATTCAACCAAACATGGGTCAAAAACATTCAGAAAAAAAAAAGATTGCTGTACCTGTACTGATCATATACAGACTTCTTTTCTTGTCTTTATTCCTTAAATAACACATTTTAACAATTATTTACATAGCACTTACATTGTATTAGGAAATATAAGTAATCTAGAGATGATTTAAAGTATGCAGGAGGATATATATAGGTTATATGCAAATGCTACACCCTTTGATATAAGAGACTTCAGCATCTGTGGATTTTGGTATGGGCAGGGGGGTCCTGAAATCAATTCCCCATGGATACTGAGGGACAACTATAAATATGTGCATGTGTAGAGGGCAAGTAATAAGGAAGAACTGATGATGACGGGTTAACTTTCCTTGCTGTTTTCACAAAGGGCACAGTTAGTGTTGTAAATCCTCCACTGGATGATTCTTTTGTTTTACATCTGTTACAGCTTAGAGATTATATCCTAACATACATTCAAAGTTTGAAAATGTTTGATAACAATTCCATATTGATTTAAGATAAGTTTATTTTGTTTTTTAAGACCATTTTTAGTTCAAACATGACAGTTTTTACTGATGATCAAATTCCATTTTAAATGCATGCATACATGTCAGGATCTAAGTTTATTTTACACATATGTTTGCTAATATTTGCATGGAACAAGAAAAATAAAATAGTATTACTCTATTAAATATGGTGATTACAAATTTATTTGATCATTTTTAGAAGGTTGTCATGTATGTAAGATATACTAAAAGACAATGATTAAAAAGGAATGACACTCTGGATGACATTCACAAGGAAGCACTGAATCCAGCAACAAAAAAAACCTTACCAACAACAGCTGAGGGCTAAGTCCAGCAGACTCCAAAGTATGACACATATCCTCAGTGGAACTTTCTCCATGCAAACACTTCCAAAAAAAGAAACTGCCTAGTAGAACCAAAACAAAACACATTAATCAATGACTACTTACAATTTGTGGTAACAGTCTTCCTGAATTACAATCTAGAATTCCAGAGAAGCAAAACAGTATGAGGGAAGAGAAACTAATGGTTCAACATGATTTGATTAATTAAAGCAGAAAGCAAATCATTACATGTCTAACATTGTCTCTTTATATACTGTTAATACAACTTGTATGACAATGCATATAGATCCAGAGTAGCTTTTGTGGGCCAAAAATATATAGTACATTAAACTCTTTCAAAACAAACTGAATCCTTGAGATGCTATATGCTCCTACAAGGTTTTCTTCTGGAAGAGGGAGGATACAAAGAGCAGTTTGTTATTTTACTTGCCTAAAGCCACATATTCCTCTTCACTTATCTTCTTTATGTTGAGCACATCTTTCTCATATTCTAAATATTCTAGGAATGTTTTTATAGGCAACACACCATCTTTATCATCAGAAAATCGAACATTAGTCCTGGTATTCTCTTGCTTATATTTCTCTAATAATGCCTGGAGCTTAAGCAGTTCTTTTTCATCAAGCCTTAGTAACACAGCCAAGTCCTGAAAAAACAGAAAAAAAAAAAAAAAGTTCTCAAAAGACCATATCTCTTTCTATTCATCTGTCACATGTGTCAACCCCATTGTCTGAACTGAAATTCAAGGCTGTAAGCAAAAGACGACTTTTTAATTAATGTGATGGCTATAATGTGTTCTGCTTAAAACTCTACTGTCAAATTACATTTCATGAGTAGAAGGTTATTTAAATAAAGTAAACTAATCTTGAAACACTATATACTACTAAAAGTACCATTTCAGAAAGCTTCCTGAGAGTACTCTATAATCTTCTAAAATATTAGAATTTTAATAAACGTGTATTATTGTGTAATTAGAAAAAAATTGAAAGGGTATCAAATGCAATTCTTGCCATTCTGAGGAAACAAAAAAACTATTTGAATTTAATGATTATTTACTAAGCAGTATAAACACTAAGTAAAAATAAGGGCAAACAATTCTCATTATACTCTACATATAAGTCCACTATGTAGCTTTCAAGGATACAATCTGCCAGCCTTTCAAACTATTTTTACATATCATATGTGCAGAAACAAATCCTAACACTACTATTATTTTTCTAAATTAGGATCAAGTATATACACGTGTGTGAGTGCACATACTCAAAGGCCATAAATTTGCCATGGCAAGCAAAGTTTTCTTTCTTCCTACATACATAAAGCTACATACATAAAGCTGCATTCTTAAATAAGAGTAGTTTCATTTGTTTATATACTATAGGCTGTTGTTTTTAAAAATAAGTAGTAAACTGCAAAATGCTATTAGAAACACAATATACTAAATTTATATGTAAATTTATGTTTATGTCCTACAAACAGCAGAAACAAATTCAGATTTGACTTTTAGTTTTGTATGCGCAAAACCAGCCATTCACTCTAGAAGTGGCTGCATGTTTATGAACAAACAAGCCTACAGCAAAATATGGTTCTAATTCTTAAAAAGTGCTTTAAAAGTAATAAAAAATAAATTGAAAAGAATATTTGCCAACTGATTTTAAATTACTGTAATTCTTTTATCTTTGCATATTATATTTGGTCTATCCAGGGGAAATAATTTCTACAAGGTGCTGTATATTGGGTTACCAAATGGAAATTAATTCTATAGGGGCTTATTAATGATGCATGTCATTTTAGAAAGTATAAAACTTTTTGTGATGGGGTACACATAAGAGAGTTTGAATCTCATGAAAAAATTATGTACTGAAGAATTTACTAAGCGTCTAGGCAATCCTGTAGATATCACTTAATCAATTTAAACCTTCCTGTTGCTTAAAATTATTTTACACTATTGCTAAAGTAGACAGAAAAACAAAATCTCCTAAAAAATGATTTTGTCATTTATAATGACAATAACAGAATATCATAATGAATAGATTACTGTTAAAATGCAATATAAAATCCATCTAAAATCCTTAAGATAAAATACAAGATATCAGAACATGTGAGTTGTTTCCATTACAAGCAGAAAATCTTCTCTGATTTTTTGTTCAAAAAAATTTTTGTTCAAAAAAAAAATCTGTTATGTGTATATAAAATAAAAGGCTTCCACTTTAAAGCTCAAATAACTTTCAAATATACCAGATAATTTTTTTAAAAGCATTATCAATGACTTGACAAATCACTAAAATAATTTTAACAATCCTCCACTAGATAAGTAGAAGACATGAGACACTAAAGGTAGATAACCTGCCCGATGTCACACAGTCATCTGAGGGAAGAACAGACACTATTTCTCTCTCTTCTCTATTAAGAGAGACTTTATTTCTCTGAATGGTAAGACTTTTGTCTACACTCCCTGGAAGTAGGCAATACTGCAGTGTAATAAAGATTATAAGAGCTGTCACTCCTTTCCTATGTTTTATAAAATAAAGACATAGAACATTTTTATAATTATTTTAAACACTTTCATGTAAGAATATTTTTTTTAAATGTATTTCTTTATGTAGCATACAAAAGAGAAAGCTACATGAGTCTGCACAACAACAACATAGAAAAATTGGTCTTTTCTATTTGGCAAAATCATTTTTTTCTCTAAAAGATAATATAGTTTCTCCATATCAGTAAATTGAATATGTTTTAATTGCAAATCTTGTCCAGAAGTAGTCGTCTTAAGAAGCAATCTTTTAAAAAGAGTTGAAAAAAAAACTACGATTCCAGGATAGTAAAAATGAATTAACAATAAAATTTAATATTCTTGCATAAATAATATAAATTTACCAACAAGGCACAGAGACCCAAGCAGATAACGAAAATATACCTTTAATGCTTTTTGTTTTGTTTTTTGAGATGAGGTCTCACTACATTGCCCTCAGCATAGAAGTTGGTCAACATAGGAGTTGGTCTCAAACTCCTAAACTCAAGTAATTCACCTGTCTCAGTCTCCCAAAGTGCTGCGATTACCAGTGTGAGCCACCACACCCAGCCCCTTGAAGTTCAAAAAAGTTGTTTTTTTAATTTTCTACTTTTTAACTAGCAATTTAAAAAATTAAAAATAATCAAAGAGATTATTTGTATAATACTAAAATTTGAGATTACTCACATTATCTGAGAATGGTGTGTCTGGATGAAAATCCAGGGAATTTAATTGACTGACAGATTCATAAAGGTGCAGCAATTTCAGTTTATTGGTACAAAACTGTAGCAATCCCTCGTCAACACACTCAAGTTCTAAAACACAAAAGGAAAAATATTTAAGAGATATATCTAATAGACGAATAAAAAGGTTTTTCTTTCATTAAATCTCTTAATATTATATAATTAATTCCCTAATATTCTACTATCATAAATACTGGGATGCTTAAACTATATCAGATTTTTGAAACAAAAGATAATTTTTCTGACATGGCAAAATGTCTAAGTTTTTAAATACAATACGATACTTTAATAGTAAAGAGGGAAAAGCAAAATAAAAGAAAGCAGAAATATCTTTGTCTAATACTGAAATTCAAAGAAATGATCTAGGCCGGGCTCGGTGACTCAGCCTGTTATCCCAGCACTTTGGGAGGCCGAGGCAAGTGGACTGCCTGAGCCCGCGAGTTCGAGACCAGCATGGGCAACTAGGCGAGACCTTGTCTCTACAATAAAAATCAAAAATTAGCCAAGCCTGGTAGCGTGTGCCTGTTGTTCCTGCTATTTGGAAGGCTGAGGAGGAAGGATCGCAGAGAATGTAGGCTGAAATGGCTGTCGGCGTGCCACGGCATTCCATCCAGCCTGGACAACAAAGTGAGACTCTGACTCAAAAAAAAAAAAAAAAAAGACAGAAAGAAAAAGAAAAAGAAATGATTTAGAAATATCTTTAAAAATATTCTCCCTCAGTCCATAATGCATAAACTATTATGTTCACATACCGAGGATACACAAATATGCCTGGCTCTTCTTATCATCATGGTGGTCAAATATAACACAATTCAACCAGAAACTGTGGGTTATGACAGATGCAACCTCAAGAAAGGCTGGCAAAGAGACCCAAAGTAGAATTTTACTTAATACCCTCTATCAATTAGATTTGACTTTATTCAAGATTAGTGCTAGAGAAATACTCTTTAAATAATGCATTTCTGTAATAATAACTTAATTATTTACATCTAATATAAAACAAATAATTATTCTTTAAAAAGAGGGACACTGAAAATCCCCAAGAACTGTTATTTAAAAAATGGTAACATGAAATACTGCTAAAGTTCTTACAGCCATAATAAAACTTGAATGTAAAAAATACTCAAAATCTTTAGGAATCTTATTTATGAGGAGAGCTTGAAATTGATGATTTTATAGAACTCCAACAATGGTATTTGGTTACTCCCAGACCAGTGCAAGAAAATTTTTCATTTAATAACATTTGATAAAGCCTTGAGGGGTAGGAAGGGCTTTATAAGTATATTTTCTTTTTTTTTGAATTGGCGTCTCACTCCATTGCCGAGGTTGGAGTGCAGTGGCACACTCCCGGCCACCCCAGCGTGACCTGCTGGGCTCCAGAGATCCTTCCACCTCAGCCTTCCAAGTAGCCGGAACTACAGGCGCACACTACCACGCACGGCTAATTTTTTATTTATTGTAGAGAGGAGGCCTTGCCAAGTTGCCCAAGCTGGTCTCGAACCCTCAGGCTCAGGTAATCCATTCGTCTCGGCCTCCCAAAGTGCTGGGATTACTGGCTAAGCCACCGAGCCCGGTCTTTTTTTTTTATTTATTTTTTTTATTTTACATATGTAGGTTACAAGTTAGGATTAGGTACAGAAATGGTTTATATACAGGTGAGTGAAGTTTGGGCCTCCCACTGATTCTTACTTCCCCCGGTTTAGAATCAGGTACCCTTAGTGATGTTATATGTCCTCCCTGCCTCCCCTGACAGTGTTCCACTACTGCCAATCTCTTTCTCATGGTATTGTGATAAGTGTTCAAGGCCCACTTATGAGTGAAAAGATGTGGTACTCTGTTCATTGTTTCTGTGATAGATCACTGAGTATAAAAATCTCTAAATCCATCCAAGTTGATGTGAAGTTCATAATTTTGTCTTTCTTTATGTCTTTGTGGCATTGAAAGTGGACTGGATTTTTTTTTAAAAAGAATATTATGTTCTTTAAAAGAGGTATTTTTCTAACAAGTTTTGTGCACTGAAGAAGTTCACTGTTTACCTAAGTCAGTTTCACACATCTATTGAAAAACCGTCAATAGTGAAAAAAAGAGTCTCAAAATTAGGATACTAGAAATCCTGAAATAACAAATCATGATCTGTTTGTTAAGCCATTTTAAGCTGGCTTAAACATAATTAAATATAAAGCTGGTTTTACATAATTAATACAACAAACAAGTCATGACTAGATGAAGTTAGTACACTGCACACTATAACTTAATGGATGTTAGGAGTTCAGAATATATTGAATTTTGCCAGCTCTGCTGGATATATTATGAAGTTAAATCCCAGTTTCACATGTAATTCTTTCTCAGGCAAATAAATTTTAAACAGTAAAAAACTCAGAAAAGTTACAACTAGTAATCTAATTATAACCTGTGATTTTTGGAAGTCCAAACTCTGTTCGTGAAGGAAATGGATAAGAAGGTGTAGATGTTACACACTAATAAAACATTAATTCAAATAATAAATATTTTTGATCATTACCTCAGTCAAAACGTTACTTAAGAATGCCTTTCTACATTCGCTTCTCTCATGAAGTTAAATAAAAGACAATGTCAGCAAGAGAATCTGGTTGCTTTTGCATATCATTGGCTCACTTTTCCCTTGTGCCAATGGCTTTCACAATGTTCTATACTATATCAGAATAACCCACCTCATCATTCTATATTGACATCTTTCCTTACAAAAGGATTTTTTTTAATTTTGAATAAAAATAGTACACACAGAGACAGTTCAGATGAAGATCAACTACATACATTAAATAGGGAATAAATAAGATTCCTTTATTTAGTTACTTATTTTTGAATTGGTGTCTCACTTTGTTGCCTAGGCTGGAATGCAGTGGCACAACCATGGCTCATCACAGCCTCAACTTCCTGGGCCCAGGTGATCCTTCCACCTGTCTCCTGAGTAGCTGTGACTATAAGTGCATGCCACCATGTCTGGCTAATTTTTATTTTTTGTAGAGTTGAGGTCTTGCTATGTTGCCCAGGCTGGTCTCCAACTCTTGAGCTCAAGCAATGATCCCACCTTTTCCTCCCAAAGTGCTGGGATTACAGGCATGAGCCAACATGTCCATCTCCCTTATTTCTTATATATGTATTAGTTTGACATCAGTAAGACGATGGTATCATAAGCAATTAATAGCTTTCTATAATCAGAGTTATAAAATTTGAAGTAAGACCATAATCTCCAATCAGTACAAACCTTATTACCTTGATTTTTTAAAGTGTCCATTAAAGTCTGAGTGATGTTTCTAAGACAGGAAAATGATAAACGTTCACTTGCCAAAATGCTTTCCAAAGCCTAGAAGAAAGATGTTGAGCAATTCTAATAACTATAAAGCAATGATTTTGTTTTATAAATTTTATATTTTTGTCTACACTTCCACTACCCCCATTTTCGAAAAAAAGGGAAGCTCCGTATCTAAGAAGTGTTAGTAAGTACTCATACCCTAAAACTGAAGTTGCATCACAAGAAATATGTAATCAACTTCATGTCCTGCCAAATATGGTCCAATGACAGAAAGTCCAGACTGAGAATAAACAACTAGGTGGCAACTGCTGTTTAATAGAATGGCCAAGACAAAACAGAAACAGAGACAAAGCTATTTACCAGTAAGAAGAGTTTGACTAAGCCTATATTATCTAGGCATAAATGAAAAGCAGAGGTTATTGTCAAGTTAATAAAAACGAGCTGAGAGCGACTTAGTTATAGCTTATTTACCACATTTGAGCATGGCAGGCTGAATCTGTAGGCCATGCTAGATATATATAGTACCCGCCTACCCTACCTACCTCTCCCCATCCCATATACAAGATTCTTTATAACCAGTTCGAAAATATTTCTTCACACCTAAATTAGCAACTATCAGAAACATCAATGGGTTAGACACAATGGTTAAAGTTTATATTCATCCTTTCATATTAGCCCATTAAATTGGATTTTAATTGATGAGATCAAATCATTTGAAAAGTAGGCTGAGAATGTGGCATGAAACAAATATCAGATCATAGCAATAACCTCTATGTGTTTGTGTAGGAGAAATGGGCTTACAGAGTGGCTCAAGATTTTGGTCAGGCATATAATGAAGCAGCTTACCTGGAAGATATAAAGAAAGTGACTAAAAGAGGCAAGAACCCAGGACAAATGTATTCTGCCCTTGTTTCGCTTATGATTATACAGGCTAGCACCTGGCTTACTTTCCTACCTATCATTAAGTGTCCCAAAGCCTGAATTGGTTTCTTCCCTTCTTCTAGTGTAAAACAATATATAACTTTCACTATGGGCTTTCCAACTTTTTAAATAAAACCACAGCTTCATACATGATTCAGTAGTATACTAAAAAAACAAAAACAAAAGAAAAAAATTTGTAAATCAAGAAGATAGCTTGCACTATGCTGGTTTCCCCATTTTATTTTACTATGAATACGATGAGAAGGAAGATGGCATCAAAATGAGAAGAATTGTTGGGTTATGACTCTCTCCAATGAAGATTCCTTAAACTGCCTCTCTAGATGCCCACTGTCATCATTGTGTCATCTTTAATAACTGAGACTTTGCCCTGAGGAAAAAGAGACCTTATTAGCACTGTCAGTGGCATGGAAAACATGATTAAAAGTCACAGAGACTTGCCTGTTCTACAATAATAAAAAAAAGTTTTAAAAATTGACTGAAACAGAAATCACTATTCATTTAATCCTCCCATGTATGCAGCTATAAAATAATAAGAAATATACTTACTGGTTCCTGGCATAGAGCTCCTAAAGCCCCTGTAATTTCCTGAGCAATAGGAACGTCAGGAGAAACTTTTGTTCTAATGCTTAGTCTCTTTCCTAGCTCTTGAGACAGAGCTTCTAATCCCCCTGTAGATAGAGGTGCTAGGAGACTCTTTTTTCTAACATCTGGTTTTTGATCCTTCACCTCCCCTCCCTGCTCCATTCCTAACACAGAGAATTCCTAAGACCTTTGTAATTTCTTAAGTGAAGGGTGCTCTTTAGTTCTAATGACATGGCTCTTGGAGGGCTCCTGGATCGCCCAGGATAGGGGGTGGGCTGGTTACTAGTGGAGCCAACCATGTATTAGAGTTGGGACTCTTAGTTCCATTCCCCTAGCCTCTGGGGAAGAGCAATACCCTGAAGACAGAGTTGATCACCAATGGCCCATGATGTAATCATGCCTGTAATGAAGCCTCATTAAAAAATATATATATATATATATATATAATTATATATATATACACATTATATATATATAAACAAAGTTATATATAAACAAAGAGTTATATATATATAAACAAAAGATCTGGAAAAAGCTCTGGATAGCTGAACATGTCAAGGCTCCTGAAAG
>CAUYQG010140330.1:0-22557 GCA_963574415.1 Tarsius wallacei
TTTTTTTTTTAAATGAAGGTGATTAAAAGAACTTTGATAAATAACTCCAAAGTAATTTAATTCATTTTTATTCAAAAAGTATTCGTGATTTAAGTATATGCCTAGAAGGCTACCAACTCACAAAATATGCAGTTATTTCATTTGCTAAAGTACAATTCTTCACATTCTTAACAATCCAAGGCCTTCCTTGTAATGTGCAGGGGTGACCTAATTCATTGGCAGCCTGCCCTGGGATGTGGTAGTGAGGTTGAATTTGCACTGGAATTTGCACTTATACTCTTTGACCAGATGCAGACGGTCAAATAACGGCTACCAGATTTACTCACTCAGAACTCCTTAAAACTTATGCTCCATATTTTGGGTCCAAATTCTCTTTCCATTGCATCATTTTAATACCTAAAGGGCAGTGACAACCTGGAAAATTGCGCATTCTTTTCTTTTAGAGTCTGCTTCCAAGCTTTCTCTTCCTTTCTTTGCCGTATATTTTTATGGTGTTATTTTTCTGTGAAGCATCAGTGCTATCTTAAGTATGACTGGCACACCTTTTATGTGACTCTGGGGCATCATGGATGATTCTTTTTGGAGCTGACAGTCTTCTTATTAAAAGTGCCATTTTCTTTTCTTTTCTTTTCTTTTTTGTCTGCAGATACAGATCATTGAGAGAATGGACTTTTCTTTTTTCTTCTTTTCTTTCAATTAAGCTACTGCTACCTAATTTTCATTGATGATCGCACATGCAAAAATTGACTTTAACGCTCTGCTGGCTCCTCCTGGCTGTGGTGATTGGAGTTGGGCATGTTAATTAGTTGCCCACACTCACACAGGGTTTGATTAGATACTTAATTCTCAACTCTTTGAGCCTGTCACAAAGTGTTTTTTGAAGGCAAGGGTACTCTTTTCTCGTAACTTCATTAAGAACGTTTGCTCGGGCCTTGGAATGCATTTGGCAACCTTAAATAAAGTTCAAAGAACACCATGCTGGAGGAGCAGGTCACTTTTCTAATTTTGCCCTAAGATCTTTATAAATTCTATGTGACAGACTTTTCAGCCATAAAATGTTATCCATTGTCTGTGTTGTGTGTGTAAAAAGCACAAGTGGGAACTCTAAAATTCATGTTTGTGAATTGCTGAATCTAGAGCTTTTATTTTTAAATAAACCTTCAGGAGCAAAAGAAAAAAAAAAGTTGAGTTAATCATACTCTCAGTTCCTGGCTCATTATTATTATCCATTCCTGCAATACTTGTTTTTATTTCCTTCTTTTTACCTCATACTCCCATTTCCCAAGGACCCCCACTCATTCTAATGAGTTTGATGTTATGTCCTTAAATATGCAGGCACCTTGTACAATATGCACTGTTGCAAAGTTTCCGTGCTTTCAAGGATGATAAGCTTTCCATTATCAATAACCTTGTTTTTTGCAAATTGAGCAAACTAATGCTTCAGTTAGTGCATTAAAAAAGTAAATAATGGAGTCATAGGATCTCATGGAAAAATATTCAAATCCAGTCGACTGGAAAGTGAATTCATGTTTGTGAGTCATTTAGACTGTGTTAGGTGACCTGTATTAAACAATGACTCTGACCCATTCATAGAACTAAGGATTTTACTCCAGTTTTACAAAAAAATTCAAGGTGACATTATTATGCCCATGTTTCAAATGAAAAAACTGAGTTTAAGAGAAGTAAAGTGACTAACCAAAAGGCACACAGCTAAATTTTGGTTCTGGGATTAAATCTAAGTCTGCAGTCTTCATGCAGAAAAATGGTGAAGTTTATGTCTATGGAAACTCCGAGGAGAAAAAGATGTCATAAAGAGATCTGAAGGCCAGGTGTGGTGGCTCACGCATGTAATCCAGCACTTTGAGAGGCCAAGGCAAGACTATCACTGGAGGCCAGGAGTTGGAAACCAACCTGGGCAACATAGTGAGGTCCTGTCTCCACAACAAATTTAAAAATTACCCTAACGTAGTGGTATATTCCTGTAATCTCAGCTCCTCGGGAGGCTGAGGCATGAAGATTGCTTGAGCCTAAAAGTTCAAGGTTACAGTGAGCTATGATGACACCACTGCACTCCAGCCTGGACAACAGAGTGAGACCCTGAAAGAGAGAGAGAGAGAGAGAATGTGAGAAGATTTCATTGAGGAAGGAGCATATGACCTTAGCATGGAAGAATAGATCACATTTGGACAGCCTGTAAGAGAAACACAAGGGTGCAGGGGTGAATTTAAGAGACAAGAAGCAAGAAGTCTCCTTTGGCTGGGTTGAAGAGATGGCCATTAGAAAGTGAGAAGGGCAGGCTGACTCCAAATGATTAGACATTAGCTGTTAGACTGAAAGGTTTAGTTCTGTCTTAAAAAGTACAGAATTTCCTGTTGTGGGATAGGTTAGGACAATGGGTAGGGTTGGGGGGTGAATTTCTTCCTCAGGTATATGCAGACAAGCTTAAGCTACGACATGCAAAGGCTACCGTTCACACTACCATACACTACCATTGAATCTTGCGTCTGTGTTCAAATCATACACCACCACACTAGAAAACATAAAACCAAGAACCAAAGCTATCAGAGGAAAAATAATATTTACTGAGGTCTTATTTGGTAGCTGAAGGAAAGCTGAAGGCTTTCCCTTTTTGTATTGTCTCGCTTAATCCTTGTAACAATCCTAAATGATAATACTATTGTTTTCCCATTTTGCAGATTTAGAAGAGGAGACTTATAAAAGTTCGATACTACTTCAGAGTCAGGAAGCTAGCTAATGGCCAAGGGCCGTAGCACTTGTTTGTGTCTGGTTCTCAACTACTGAACGCTAAGGTTGCCAATAAGTAAATGGTTAAAACTGTGGTGAGAGCCAACTAGTTTAAACTCAAAGCAGTGTTGGGAATATTTTATCTGATTTCAACTGAGAAAATAGAAAGTGGACAAGTGCTCTCTAAGGAAACCAGGCCATAGGTTTATAGAATGAAATCATCACTTTGAAGGATGTACTTCATCCTCTCCAAGTACTTAGGCAGATAGGACCGCATATTTTAATAGAGTCATGTGGCGGCGAACGGCCTCCAGGGGGCCATTTAGCTATCTCCTTTTTGCACCTGAAGGTTTTTTAAAGATTTGAAATGCATTGGTAATGAGGTTTATGTCAGAGGCAAGGGGTCAAAGCTTTAGTATTATGTGGGTTCCACTGTTACAAGGGAGATGGTCCCAGATGAATTTTTTTTTAGCAAAGGGAAATAAATCTCTTCAAACAAGGGGGCTGCCTTTTCTTTTATTCAGCCTCATTTCTCTGCCCCTAAGCCAATCTTTCATCTTCTGCGGTATTGGAGACAGACTCACTGTCTCCTCCTCGGGTCCCAAACAACGTAGTAGGCATTTCATCAATAAGCACAGGAAGAATGGTAATCTGTAATCCAGGTAGAAGAGATTTGGGGATATCATTCACACGGGCAGTGATAGCCTGTGTATTCTAGAGGAGAAATGACTGGCCTGGTAAGTGGAATTCCTAAGTTCCCAACACAAATCTATAAATGTTTCTATGCGTATCCTTGGTAAAGAATGTTCATACTATTTCCGCTTTCCTAAACTGTAAAAATTGAACATGTCAGCTTTATGCAATATGTGTAGTCCTGTTTATAA
This sequence comes from Tarsius wallacei, assembly GCA_963574415.1. NCBI lineage: Eukaryota > Metazoa > Chordata > Mammalia > Primates > Tarsiidae > Tarsius > Tarsius wallacei. Next base: position 3,630 of record CAUYQG010140330.1, read on the forward strand.
ATCACATTTTATTCACTAAAGTTTTTTTAGTTCACTGAAATAGGCTGATATTTATGGTAATCCCAAGGTGATTCTTTTTACCCCTTAAATTATCTAATTTTTGCATCAAGATTTCTAGATGAGGGGCCTGTATTTGCCTCTTACCTATTTCATAGAAATATTGTAAAAAATAAAGGTTTGGAAACCCCTAGTTTTGTGAGATTTATTTAAAAATGAAGGATAATTATTCACAATAGGTATTTAACAGCACTAAATGTTTTAGTAATTTAGTTGTAAGTTGAACATTTTAACAAATCATGTTTACTGGGGAGAGAAGACAAATAGTTAATTTTTATTTATTTTACTATTATTGTTTTTTGAGTCAGGGCCTCATTCTGTTGTCCAGGCTGGAGTACAGTGTGGCAGGATGACAGCTCATCGCAGCCTTGAACTCCTGGGCTCAAACAATCCTCAACCTCAGCCTCCCAAGTAGCTGGGACTACAACTATACACTACCATGTACCGCTAATGTTTTTAATTTTTTGTGGAAATGATGTCTCACTATATTGCCCAAGCTGGTCTTGAACTCCTGGGCTCAAGAAATCCTCCCACCTCGGCCTCCCAGAATGCTGTGATTACAGGCGTGAGCTACCACACCTAGCCTCAAATAGTTAATTAAATAAATAGCTAATAATTGAATGCTGAATAATAATTGAATGCTGGATCCTTCACATACCCTTAACTCATTGAATCTGCACCACAACCCCATTTGTTTTAGCGATGCATATTAATGAAACGCCTACTATATGCCAGGAGTTGTGCTAGACATTGTGGAAACCGTAATGAACAAGACAGTTAGAGGCAGGCTCCAAACTCATGACACTTAATAACCAGAGAAAGCCGGGCTCAGTGGCTCAGCCTGTAATCCCGCGCTTTGGGAGGCTGAGGTGAGTGAATTGCCTGAGCCTGTGGGTTCGAGACCCGCCTGGGCAACTTGGTGAGCCCTCATCTCTACAATAAATCAAAAATCAGCCGGGCATGGTAGCACGTGCCTGTAATTCCGGCTACTCGGAAGGCTGAGGCGGAAGGATCGCCGGAGCCCAGCGGGTCGAAGCTGCGGTGGCTGGGAGCAGCCACTGCATTCCAGTCTGGGTGACAGAGTGAGACTCCAAATTATTAAAAAAAAAAAAAAAAAAGAACCAGAGAAAATTAAACAAATTCTAAAAGTAACATGTAAAAGTGCTCAGAGGGCTGAAAAGGGACAGGAGACCCTACCTATTAACATTTAAGTCTGAGCCCCTGAGCACAGATCAACTGGGAATCCAGGTGCCTAAGGAGGTGGGGGCTTTTGTGGTTAATACATATGGCTGCCTCCAAAGCCTGCGGGTTCTCTCCTGTCACATCATCCTGCTTCCTAAGAATAATTGATCATCTCCTTGAAGATACCTTTCCATGTGAAGCATTTAAACAAGTATACCTTGCATGAACAAGTGTTCGCACTAGCGCTGACATTTACCTTCCGCAATGGAGAATGAACTCCTGGTCCCTTTTATTTCCACCTTTTCTGATGATGATTGTATTGCTGTAGTTGCCTAGGCACTGGCTTCAAGGATGTGTGAGTGAAGACGGTAGCAATTAAAGGGAGTCATGATTTTCAAACAACAGTTGTTCTGACATATTCTTTCCCAGATTAAGCAAGCACGTTAATTAACATCAACTTTTTTGTCAACCTTCAAGGCACTGGCATAATGAGTTGATTCTTTAAATTATTATTATTTGAATGAAAATGAGACATAACAAGATTTCGGTGTTTTTTTTTTTTTTTTTCAAATACAATACTATGTTCCTGAGGCTCATGAGATTACTTTTGCTTCAGAGTAATTTCAGTTACCCTTGCAGGGCACTAAGGAATAGCTACATTAATATCTTGTTAATTCCATAACAGTCATTGTTCCTTACTCGGTATCCAACATAGTCGCACAAGCATTCTGCCTAATGAGACCGCTTTCTTTCCCCCAAATGATTTGTAATATGCAGGGAAATGACTAATTACATTCTCTCCCCAACCGTTCCCCCTCACATTCTGCTTTTAGCACCAGGCACACAGTGTGGCTTGGCCAGAGAAATCCAGGGCTTAGTTATCATTTTAAAGGTATTGTATCCTGAATACTAATTCTGTCATTCATCTGTGGAAATCCCAAGCAATTGTTTGAGTAGGTAACTAATACCAAGGGTGGATGTTTTAGCCCACTTTTAAAATCATTTCTGGAGAAAAAAGAAATGTCACCTGGAACTTGATTTCAATCATTGGTCTTAGTTACCATTTACAGTTTAGGGCTTAAAGTTCAATTACCTAAATCACAGAAGTTCATAAAGAATCATGGGAAAAGGAAGCCGAAATGGCCAGGGCTAATTAAGTCATTCTATTTATTTGAGTTATTCATTCATTCACTCAGGACGTATTTCCAAAGCACTCACTCTGTGCCAGGCTCAGCATTAGGTCCTGCTGACAGGAAGAGAACAAGATAGGCAGTAAAGAAAGGAAGGAACAGTTAAAGTTCAACAGGCACCTTGACTACATAGCCAACTCTCAGCTCTGCTTATGAAATGTTCCCTTCTTAGTTCAGCTTCCCATTGGGTACCAATACCCACTGGAGAAAATGAATAACAAAAATGCATCTTTTTTTTTTTTGAGTCCCAGTTTCACTTTGTCACCCAGGCTGGAGTGGAGTGGCATGACCACAGCTACTACAGCCTCAATTTGCTAGGTTCAGGCGATCCTTCCACCTCAACCTCCCAAGTACCACCATGCCCAACTAATTTTTCGATGAGGACGTTATCAGGGACATAAGCAAACTTGGCAATTTAATTTCCTGAGTACATCTCTTGTAATTTGGAAAAACTGAAAACTTTTGTTGATGACGTTTTGAAATGAAGATTGAAATGTGTGAGATGTGTTTCTGCTCTGACATGTCCAAAATGATTTCTAAAGCCGACACAATAGGAACATTTCAGTGCAAAATTGCCTGTTAATTCATTAAAATTACTGAAGATGAAGACAGTAAGCAGAGAATGGGGATGGTCAGGAGAGTCATGACTATCAACAGGTCATCTCTCCTGCCATTTCTCAGATCCCCTGGTATGGGCAGATGGTGTTTCTCCTTCTTTGTTTTTTAATTTGTCTTTATTTTTTTTTTCTTGTTTTTCATCTCTTGTGTCCCTACACAAGAACACTCATATTTCCTCTTTTAATCAAAGTTTCCATTTCTTTTTGGAATGTATTCTTCCTTCTTTAGTCCCCTTTCTCGAACTAGTTCCTGCCTTGATTTTCTTCGGTGATGAGTAAATTCCCTGTCTCTGAGGTAGGGGGGTTCATCAGATTCAGGCTCCCCACATGCGGTTGTAGAATAAAGAGAAACCTATTAGATGCCAAAGGAATGCTTCCCACTGCTGTATTTCCACTTCAGAGAGTCTCTGGGCATAATCAAACTTCTTAACTAAAAAATCCAATAGTGAGTGTCTCACAGCATCAAGCCAAAACTCAAATCTAGATATTCAAATTCCTAGTCCATATATACACGTGTGTGTATATATACAGATGTGTATATATATATAAATATAAACCTATAATATATACATACACGGTGGTGTCAAAAATATGTATACACACTTAAATATGACATTTGCTCAAAAGATTGGCATTAATCAAATGAATGCTAGCACCACGTGACAAGCAGGACAAAGATAATGACAGAAGCATGGCTGAGCGAACATCATACTACACATTGCCACCAAAACTCAATTCAACTTCAAAAAGTAACACATAGATAACATCTCTTAAAATGTGTACACATTTGTTTGGCATCCCATATGTGTGGAGATATATATATGTCTCTCTCTCTCTCTCAAAATTATTGTCTACATTCTCATACATTCACTTGTCTATTTAACTGTTTTGTTTTTTTTTTGAGTCGGGGTCTCACTCTGTCACCCAGGCTGAACTGCAGTACAGTCACAGCTACTGCACCATGACTTGCTGAGCTCAGGCAATCCTTCCACCTCAGCCTCCGGAATAGCTGAGACTACAGGTGCACACCACCACACCTGGCTGATTTTTTTTTTTAATTGTAGAGACAAAGTCTCGCCATGTTGCCCAGGCTGATCCCAAACCCCCGGGCTCAGGCAGTTGTCTCAACTCGGCCTCCCTAAATACTGGGACTGCAGGTGTGAGCCACTGTGCCCAGCTATCCAATAACGTTACCAAGTACCCCTACTTATGCCAGGCACTAATCCAGGTCTTGGGTATATAATGAACAAAACAAAGGTTGAGCTCTGTTGGAGTTGACCTTCTGGTGGGAAAAAATAGACAATGAAGTAAAAGGTAAAAGGTTTAGTGTATCAGTTGGTGATGAGTGCTAAGCAGAGAAGGGAACCAGGAGAGCTAAGGGTGGGGTAGGGGAATCTTGAACATTTAAATGCCATGGTCAAGGAAGGTTTCACTGACAAGGTGACTTTTGAGCAGATACCTGAAAGGGGTGAAGGAGCAAGGCAAGAGGTTATAAGGAAAGTGCGTTCAGGGAGAAGAAACAGCAGGTGCAAAGCCTTAGGCTTCTTCTGGACATAGGAAGAAGTCGTTTCTCTGAATTACACAAGTTCGTGGAGTGGGGGTGAGGTGGAGGAGCACCATTTACACAGAAAGCAGCGTGACTAGTGTCCCCTAAAGTTGTGCAAATGAGTCGGCCCTCGCAGGACACCACTATGGCTTGTATAACATGAAGGAGGGGAGAGTGGTAGAAGATGAAGTCTGAGAGGTGGCAAGGGGACAAGGAGGGCTCCCAGAGGGCTTTGTAGGCTTGGGGAAGGACTTTGGCATACTCAGTGGTGTGCTGGTAAATGATTAATAACCAGTTCTTGGGGGTGTAGAGGGGAAGAGAGTTGGCTTTGGTTTGTGGCATTTGTCAATTGCTAAATGGAAACAGTCTCACCAGGCTGAGTCCAAGCATGACATTACAGAATGAGGAGTTGAGGAGAAAAATGCCCCAGTATACTCTTATATAGTATTTCTAGCATATAGCTATAATAGATGTAAATCACTGCAATAGCATATTATAGTAAAGTGCAATAAAATAATTAGAAAGTTGACCAGGAGCAGTGTCTCATGCCTGTAATCCCAGCATTTTGGGAGGCCAAGGCAGTAGGATTGCTTGAGCCCAGGAGTTCAAGAACAGCCTAGGTAATATAGTGAGACCTCGCCTCTATAAACACACACACACACACACACACACACAAACACGAAAGTGATAAGTTATGAAGCTTGGTTTTGTCTTTGTTTGAAATATAATTTATGCAGTTACAAGTTTATATAATTTCATTTTTAAGAATGGTTGTAGTTAACCAGTGTGCAAAATATGTCCGCTCTCTTGAAAGGCTTAAGCACACCACTCATTTTCCTGAGTGAGGGTTTATAATCAGTGGAGTAGACATGTATCATTGGACTTGGGTTTTAAAAGGATCACCGTACTGTACTGAGAACAGGTGGCAGGTGGTCAAAGACAGGACCCGGAAGACCAGTTAGGCAGTTTTGCAAAACTGTTAGGGTTCAGTGAGAACATTTGGGCAACCTCTGCACCAGCCCATGGTCCCCCTCCTCCTTTGTGGCTTAAGAGCATTAGGTAGGGGCCTGGCCTTAGTCACTTACCTTAATTCCTCTATTTTCAGATGCCAGGTTTCATCTCAGTTAATGTTCCTGAAATCAGTATTAAACTGGAATGCATCTCAAAACTGATTATGTACATTTACTATATACTGTTTGTTTCTTTTTTCCTTTAAAGCTGGTATTAAATCAATGTGGGCCTAGCAATTGATAGCATTTTACAACTGAGAAAACATTCTATTTTGCTTTGCAAACCACAGAATTGATCGTAGGAAAGTATAAAACTGATAAAGGTTTTGATATGTAAATATACACTTTATAAATAAAGCCTAAGGAGATTGAGGATGTTTTAATAGGAAAGGCAAACACTGAAGTGTGGAAAAGGGTGTAAGAGGAATCAATGAATCAAGCTGTTCAGGGAAGCCAGCAAGTCCTTCTCTGATTAAATAAGACAGACAACCATAGAGAGATGTGATTTAAGAAGCCCTACCTCCCTTCTCCAACAGCCTGCAAAGACATTATATTCCCACTAGTTCAGTTCTAAGTATTGTCTCCAGGTGATCTCTGCTGAAATGTCTGAAAGTGACCCAGGAGGCATGGCACATTCACAGAGGGACCGTTAAAAAGATTAACGGGAGGGCAGTGCCCGCAGGAAATGAGGCAGGAAAATGTTAATGGAGCCCCAGTGTTGACGGATCTAGTGCAGAGTCTTTGAAAGACAAGTCCTGCCTGAACCTGTTTGGACAGGTCCCTTTGACGTCAGCAAGCATACCCCACCATGTGCTTGGGTAGGTACTACACTCCTCACCCACCACTTTCCTCCATGGTAATGACTAATTATCTTCATTCCTGCGTTCCCATCGTGGGCTCTATGGAACCACAGGAATAAAGGCTGTTGGCATTCATTTGACACACAACCACAGATTAATTCTTCCTTTCTTCTTTTCTCTCCAGCCAGGGGTAATTTCCTTTGTATATTACTCTATCATACTTTGTAGCTTTTATAATGTCACATTCAAATCTCAGTTTATTAAATAATTTAAGTCACAAAAGTCATTCAATAAAAATATTTTTCAAGCACTGATTATCCCTGAAAAAGAGAAATTTCATTTTATAACTGGTAAAAATAATTTAACATGAATATAATGAACATTGGATGATTATTGTCCTTGAAATTAGGACACAAGGCAATGCTTAACAATACATTATCTGTTAAGTGCTATCAATTTAGATGTGGGCCGGAAGCCAACATGATTGTGAACCAAAATGAAACATAGGTACAGTGATATTTATAACTATTCAATTATTTGTTGGTCATCCAGATGATTTTTTAAAAAATTATCATCAGTATTTTCCCTTAGTCTTCTAAAAATAAAGCTGTGAACCTCGCCTCTCTGATGTCTATGGTCTCCCATTGAATCAACATTGGTTCAATTCGATATTCTTCACACTCTAAGTGATACTGGGGTCTTTGGGCCATCTACCTATTCCTCTCATCAACAGAACTATTCTGTTATGATCCATATCTGTCTCTGCTAGGTTCAGCATAAGATTTCACTTGGAAAAAAGAGTCCTATCTCTATAATCGAGCAATTTTAAAACAAATGGTCTAGCATACGGGTCACCCTAGAAGGCAATATAGATACGATGGTGCATAAAGAGGAAAGAAATAGTTTGAAAGATTCTTCTTGCGGGATTATTATATATAAATGAAAAGCCATTTTCTATTTTTTAGAAGTATAAAAATGAAAGCCACAATTTTAAGTAGTAGGTAGAACACACCTGATTTTTTTGAGACTACAGTGTGCCATGTTTTGTGTTGGGTATTTTGCAATCTTTTCTCAGTTAATCCTTTTGGAAGTCTCATTTAACTTCATTTTACAGATCAGGAAAATTAGATATTCAGATTGCTCTGTCTGGATCTAAAGTCATGTCCAATCTGACTATGTTTCAAACCCTGAGAACCTCTGACATTTACTCAATATTTTAAAATGTGTATTATAAATAACTGTCTCCCTGAGGTGTGTTAGGTTTGGCTTTGCCCAAAGTTAGAAATTGGGTTGGATGACGAGTTCTACAACTCTAGTCTGTTGGCCAACTTTCCTGTTTGAACTGGGACTCGTTACAGAGTTCTTTTGGCATGGGAGAGGAGGGAGGTGAGAAATGGATGAAACCACACTGCAGGATTAAACCTGAAATGTTATTTGGTAGAAAAAGTATTCCCAGACTAAACTCGAGTTCTTTCATTCCCTACGCTACACACGTCGTAAATCAGCCAGAAGAGAGCTATTTCCATATTTTAAATTGCTGCAAAAATCTCTCCAACTTCCTCATTTTGCAGATAAAGCTTCAACATTATGTGAAGCAGAGTATGTTGAATTTTAATGCCCACTTCAGAAAGCATACTTACTCACTTTGTGGGTTTTTGACGCTCTTTTAACATACAACCGTGACCTAATTTGTTTGCAGAATGTGGTTTACTTCTGTAGTTGTTTAATATTAAAATGTGCCTAAGCTTCTGTCTCAGTTATTTAGAAAACTGAAGAAAGAACCCCTGTTGCCTTTGAATAATGTGTTGATCCTTGGTAATATCTTACTGAAATAACTCTAAACTGATTTAATATTTTAGGCATTCTGATATATGAGTTATATTGTAAACCTTATGAATCTTTTCAAAATATTAAAAACTTGAAAAAACTATGAGACGTAAAAAAGCACTGTTAGTAAATATTTAATCATAGAAATATGCTTTAAAAGCATCTAAAATATTTTAAAATATGTGAGCTAGAAAATTCTTAAATTAAGTCTTAACTATAAAATATAAGGCCATATCAAGTGTCATTTTGCATTTTTCAATTAGAGTTAAAAAAATTTAAAAACCTAAACACGTTGTTAAATAGAAACACTTTCCCCAAAATGTTTAACTTTTAATCATGTTAATATATATTTTAAGCTTCTATTATGAAACAAATATTTCAGACAGAGTTGATTATTGTATATATAAATTTAATTTACGTATTTTGTATTTTAATAGTCATCTCTTGTTACATGAAGCATATTATATCTATCTCTATTCCCACTCTTGTCTTGGTTACTAAAATCCAGTGATATAAATATCAACATGAGATGTTGTACCTATCATTTTTCAGAAGCTGAGAGATAAAAGCTCCAAAAACAATGCCACAGATCTTAGAGCTCTGAAACAACTGTGTGTGTGTGTGTGCCTGTGTGTATGTGTGTGTGTGTGTGTGTGTGTGTGTGTGTGCATATGCATATGTTTATGTTTGAGAGAAATAGGAGGAGGGGGAGATACAGGAAATATTTGCTATAATTCATGTTGTGATTTATTAGAATACAAGATTACATTTCAAAGGTCAGCTTTACAGTCATGAAAAGCAAAGATTCTGCGTGTTTGATACTAATGAGCCCTGTTTATCCAGTGGGTGAAGTAAGACAAATATTAGATTAAATCTAGATCACAATATGTTCTCATTATAGATAGAAGCCTCTCTGGGTGCAAGTGTGCTAATACTAAAACAGAACACAGCTGTAAAATGTTTTCCCTGAATTATTGAGATAAATAAGATACACTCATCAAAATGGGTAGGGGGAATAGTTTACAAAATTAAAATCAATTGTAATTTTATAAAAGCACAATTAGGAGAGTCTAACGCCTTTCAAAATATGGCTTTATAGCCCTATAACATAATCCTTTAAAAAATAGGTAAAGTCCTACTTAGGACTGTACTTTCTAAGCCCAAGGGTTTATGTAGGTATTCTTTAAGCAGTTTCATTTCTAGAACATTACTCTTTTTGTTGTTGTTGTTATTTTATGCCAGTGTGTTTTCTTTTTTTATTATAAAGATGTGGGGTACAATCCAGGGTTAGGTATACAAACGTTGACTATGCAGGTACCCTTGTTGATGAGGTAGAACATTACTCTTGATTGATGTCTCATTTACTTACATGACATTCAAATTTTTCTCAGTTTTCCATTTCCTACTCTCTTCTTTCAGTTTTGTGAATTGTGTACATCTTGGTCATTGGGCTCATTCATTTATTCAAAAAGTATGTCTGAAAAGCCCATCATTCATCAGACATAGTACTTGGCACCCGAGATGCAAAGATGATCAAGTCATGATTCCTGTCTTCAAGAAACTCACTATATAAAAACAAAGGAAGAAATGATGAATCCACATGGGTACATCAGAGAAGGCATCACAACCTTGAAGAACAGTACTTCCTAGGCAAAAAAGGGGTGAATAACACACACTGGAGAAGATGGGTGATGTAAACACTGAAATATGACCAGAGGAAGAAAGTGAAAGGAAAAGACAGATCGAGAGAGGCTAGCATGGAGAAAGGAGGCACATGAGGAGTGCTTTCTAGTTCCCACCCAAGAGTTTGAACCTCATACTGCAAGAATCTGAGAGTCCCTGATAGGCTTAAGCAGAGATTTTAAAATTCAGTCTGTGGCTACAGATTGAGGGTGAAGGAAGCAGAGACCAAAGGCAAGGATACAAGTTAGACTTTCTTAGTGGTCCCTTTCACAGAGTTGAGTCCTCTAGCTAGAGAGGTACCAGTGGGGCTGCTGTCAAAGGGACCAACATGAATGTCAGAGAAGTGTGACTGACAGGACTTGGTGACCAATTGAACCCATGGTGTGATCAAGATGGAAATGTCTAGCAAAACTCCCGCGTCTCCGATTTCACTGACCAAGTAGCTAGGGTGCCATTTATTAAGACAAATTATGGTGGGAAATGAAATGAAATACAATTTGAGTAATAAGTTTGAGGTAAGTGTGGAAAAGCTACCTCTTTATCCAAGGCATGTATAGAGTGGTAAAAGCCAAACTCATAATAACTACCCCAAAAATCTGATCAGAGGCTGTTTCTTTACCCATCAGAGAAGTTTCTCTCAATAGACTGACTCACCTTGACATTGAGAATAATGAAGCAGAATGCACAGATATGGTTTGTAAGTTCCTAATTTTTAAAAATGTATTTATTTTTCAATAAGTATTTCATGAGATCTATTATATATAAGAAAGGTCTGGAGTTTATAATGCAATGTATAAGGTGTGGTGGGTGCACAGCATTGCTCCATGCTCATTTCTTTGCTTATTTCATTAAACTCCTTTGTATTAAGAAGCAAAAAAAAGACAAGAAATTGGCCTTTGAAATCTGACAACACCCGAGAGACATCATTTGGGCGAGTGTTCAGAATCAGGCTAGCTGATACATCAGTGCGAGTGTCTCCTGGGTGGTTTGTTCTCAGGATTTCCAGGGTTGTAAAAATGATCTTGAAGATAAGGTTATTTGGCTTCCTAGTAACTTTCAGAAAGGGAATTGTTCAAAATGAATATTTTTAAAAGTCTTTTTCCCAGAGAGCAGTAGTATTTGGTGATAAGTTGAATGTTTCTCACTGAATTGAACATATCATGATTTAGATAGGAACTTCGGCCTGGAAAGAAAGTACCACACATACACATCACACACACACACACACACACACACACACACGCACACACACACACACACGACACCACTCATAGTATCACAGGCATCTGGATTCTAGAGAAGGAATTTCTGTTAAGGTTCTTTTTTGAGATACAAAGGATATGTTTTGTATAAGGCACATCACAAATATGACTGTTGCTCATATATTGCTAGGTGTATAATCATCTCTTACAAACTAAAAACTATATGCACGCATGAAAGAGCACAGATTCAGTATCTTGGTAAAAGTCAGTCATTTGCTTAGCAAAGATAATTGTATGATGCTTAGCTCAACTCTCATATTTGAGACTAAATGGAAAAACACAGAAAATACTATTAGGAGAGATTTTCTCATACTTCATGAATGGCTTGTGTTGAGTTTATGTTTTGTTTTGTTTTGTTTTTTGCTTTTTTTGTTCATTTGTTTGCTTGCTTGTTTTTCAACTTATTACACAAATTGCCTGGTAAAGTGCAATTTCTCCTGAAATGCTAGGTCCACCTCTAATGTACCTTCTTGCCATTTCATTTGGAGAGAAATGTAAAAATGATAGGCTTTGGAAGAAGAAAAGTTGTGTCTTATTATTATTTTGTGTTGCTGCTGCGAAGATATGATATTGGAAGTGGCAGAATCTGGAGTGAAAAGTCTGATATTTTGACATAGTGACCTTTTTGTGGACTGTGGGCAGAGACCTAGATCCTAAAAGTGAGAAGTTAGATAGGATAAATGATAGATAGATAGATAGATAGTAGATGATAGAGAGATGATAGATATATTGGTAGATAGATAGATATAGATAGATGGTAGGTAGATAAATGATAGGTAGTTAGATGATAGATAGATAGATGATAGATAGATAGATAGATAGATAGATAGATAGATAGATGACTGATAGGTAGTTAAATGATAGATAGAATATATAGATAGATGATAGATTAGATTAGATGATAGGTAGTTAGATGATAGACAGATGATAGAAGATATATTGGTAGATAGATAATAGACGATAGATAGATATAGATAGATGGTAGATAGATAAATGATAGGTAGTTAGATGATGAATAGATAGATGATAGAAGATAGATAGATGACTGATAGGTAGTTAGATGGTAGATAGATAGATAGATAGCTAGATAGATAGATAGATAGATGGATGGATGGATAGAATATAGAGAGACATAGATGATAGATTAGATAGATAGATAGATAGATAGATAGATAGATAGATTTTTAAAAGTGTACAGGTAGTAAAACTGATTCAGTAATGTACTCTTTTTGCATAATCTCACCAACTAGGCAAGTTGCAAAAAAAAAAAAAAACTCTCTAAAAATGCAGACATTTTAATTCTGAGACTGAAATATCCCTTACTGAATTCAAGCCATCCCAACTCCTTCCATTGCTTTTCCAAGACTTACAAATTCTGATGTATAAGCTCTGCATTTGCATTAATGAAGAGGAGCCACCTCTTAGAAAAAATATTCTGTTTTGCTTGCTTAGTGTTCAAATTAGTTTGTTAAAAAGCTGTGGTAAATAAAATTTGTTTTCTCAATCATCTCAGAATTATTTCACAGAAGGGTATAGGGAACTTGATTTGCAAGGCATTTTTTATGGAGTTCCCCTTCCTTTTTCGATTTTGGGGATGTGAATTTTCCCTTAGTTAGGGATCAGAGAATAATATGAGAAACCTCAAGGAATATGGGGAGTTATGGTTGCAACCAAAGACTTCAAATCAATACATTTATCATTGAACCAAATAGCTAGAAATGCATGAGAGCTTGGATCCTTTGAAGAACCCCATGACACTTATTTTGCTTTTTAAAAAAAACTTCTCATGGCCAGGTGTGGTGGCTCATGCCTATAATCCCAGCACTTTGGGAGGTGAGACAGAAGGATCACTTGAAGACAGGAGTTTGAGACCAGTCTGGGCAGCAGAGTAATACCTTGTACCTTGTCTCTACCAAAAAAAAAAAAAAGGTAGCTAGGCGTGGTAGCTGAGATGGAAGATCTCCTGATTCCAGGAGTTTGATGCTGCCCTGAGCCATGATCATGCCACTGCACTCCAGCCTGGGTGACAGCATGAAACTCTAACTCAAAAACAAATAAACAACAACAAAAAAAAAACCCTTTTCCTTTCTCTCTGCACATAATAAGCATTCCGTAAATATGTGTTGACTTAATGAATTACTTAAGAATATGTATTAAAGTGTGTGGTTAAATGACTGAAGTCTATTGTCATCCCTTGGATTTTGCTGGTCTGCTATTGAAGAAACACAGTATTTGCTTTATATTTGGTAGTTTTACTGTTTTGTTCTTAAAATAATTGCATATTTTTTTAAGTTTCTAATCTGCTATTTACCTCAGTCACCTGATAATAGATATTTTTAATACCAAATGTCTCAAATATCTTCAAAATATTTTCATATTTAAGGATTTGTGGTTTTTTTCAGCATTTCCTAATATCATTCCAGAAATTTGACTTAGATACAATTACTGAAAATGAGAAAAAAATATAAACGTAAGTTGAGGTGATGAATACCCCAATTACCCTGATTTGATCATTGCATGGTATGTGCTTATATCAAAATATCACATGTACCCCATAAATATGTACAATTATTAGGTATCTATTAGCATTTTTTAAGAAACAGGAGGAAGAGGAGTAAATTCCAAAGACATATAATATTTGCTGGCATATCGTATAGGAATACAATCATATTTAGTAGAAGTATATCACACAGAAGAGTATGATCAATACTGAAGACAGGAGAGTGGTTATCCTTGTAGGAGGAGTCAGAAGGGTACAGTTGAGGCAGGGTGCAGAGGGGGTTTCACAGGCAGTGGAAGATCTTCTGTATATCTTTATTATATATAATGTGTATAATAGGCAATATTATGTATTACATGGTGAATATCAATAGCATTACATACAAGGGAGGACCCCAAAAACCCAGAATTATCTTTTGGAGGGTGGGCCCCTTGTAGTATAGGTTTCCCCTGCTAGGTAAGTGCTCTAGGAACCCATCGACATCAGTGTACCGTTGTGAGAGGCTGCCTTCAACTTCAGTGATTTTTTTTTTTTTTGAGATTCTTTCACCACAGTTGTCCATTTCATGATGAGTCATTTACCAGCGCACCTGCCCACACCACACTGAATGTTCAGCAGTTTTTGACCAAAAACTGCATGACCCCCATGCCCTACCCTCCCTATTAACCTGATCTCACCCAGAGATTTGTTTGTTTGTTTCCCCGGATGAAAAGGTGACACAAAAATGGCAAAAGCAAAAGGCTTCAAATCTGACAAGTTCAAAAACTGTTTTGAGCAGTGGAAACTGCTCTCAATAACTTGCATGTCTTGCATCAAACAGAGAGTACTTTGAAGGTGACTGAAGTTTAAACCTGTAAGAATAAATACACAATTTTTAAGTAAATTCTGATTTTGGGGGGGTCCCCCCTCATATAAATATATCTCTGAGGAAACAAATATATCAATTATTTTGTGTGTATAAAATATCTTAGTTAAAGAAAAACATAGGGAGGGAGCATGATAACCTAACAATCAAGGCAAGTCCAGGATAATACAAATAAAGCAATACCAAATATGTATTAATTATACCTGAGGCAGATTTCAAATTTATACTTACCAGTTGCAAGCCTTTTTTTTTTTTTAAGCCATATAATAGGTGCTTTTAGTGACTTTCTACCAGGAAAAAGTTGAACTTTTAATTTGTTTTCAAAGAGCTAAGCTTTGCTAAAATTAATCCCTGGTTTGTCAAAATATTTGCATGTGTCCTACATATTCAATGGCATCTTGTCAATTAATAGAAGTGTAAAAATAAGAGGGGAAAGAGGTCATTGGGGTAATAGGAGAAAGAAAAAATATGTCAAATATTATTACCCATTTCCTTCATTTCTCTCCTAATGTGTTTGGACCTATACACATATTTTTTGTGATTATATTGTTAACATAAGAAGTTGGCTGTGCTAATTTCTCTCCTGAGGTATAAATATTCGCAGTTAAATATCTATCTTTCTAAGGAAATTTTTTTTGTTCTAAAAATTGCTTTTAGTCATCCATTAGGTAGGGACTAAAAGTCAACTTAACAGTATTTTGCAGAAATATTTTTTTTTGGTTATAAGGATTAAAAGACAAAATCTATAAGATTTTGTTCATTTTTTTCTCTTAAAATTATTTTATCTTTTAAGAAAAATATATATTTACTAATCATTTCTCAATACAGGAAGTTTCTTTTTCTTACCCTAAATTTGGACACAAGATCTGACAACTGAACTGAGTATCTGAAATCCAGAAAACCTTGCATGTGTCGTTGCATGAAACACCCTGTCTTGTTCACTACTAAGAGTGGTTTGAACCTATGAAAGTGGACTTTGTATCCATGTATATGCTAAATTACTGAAACTTGGATTGTTGTGTGTCTGCACCAGCCCTGGACATTCATGGGTACACATTGGAAGATAATGTTCTGCTAAATTATTGTTGTTTCAGTCATAAAAGCAAGAAAATTCCTTGTTCGCTGCATTCAGGTGGCCACATGTAGATGGGATCTCCACAGGTGATCCATTTAGTGTTACCAATTCAGAAAATTAGTGCTATTTTTTCACTGATCTTTAGAGTAAGAAGGAGGAATAGACATTCCTATCTTCTGAATGTTCCTATCTGCTATCCAGGACATACCAAGGTGTCTAAAAGTCCAAATTAGGAGTTGGAAGGTATTTAATAAGCAAAGTCTAAAACAAAAGGAGTTTCATTGTTTTTCAGACAATTTCATACAGTTCACTGTCATGATTACTTCTGCTGCCCTATGCGAATAAAAATCTATTTTAGATGGTAACACATTCTTTCTGTATAACTCTCCTGTCTCAATATTTATCAATCACCAGTTAATTATTCAATATTAGAATATGTCTTCTGTCAGGTCTTAAAATTAATGTTTTTATTTTGAAGGAAACACCTTAGACTTTTGGTGAAAATTTAGGAAAGATCTGTCAGTGCCACTCATATTCTGGGTAGGTCATTAACTAAGTTAGGTTATTGATCTGTCAAGTAGGAAGATTTTTATAATTACTTCACAGAGAGCTAAATCAATAATGATCATTTGCATGCTGAGTTGGTTGTAGTTGTGTATTTCTTATGTAAAGCACAATAGATCCTTATCTGACGTAATAAGCTAGTTGTTCTGTGATAATTAATAGAAAACACCAAAATCTCAGTGACTTGAAGCAATGAAGGTACTTTTCTTTCCCTGGTTTCATGCCTATTATATGAGTCAGATGAAGACTCTGTACCTTGTGTCCTCACTTTGAATCCAAGGTGACATACCAATTGCTACCTGGCATTTTACCAGTGACTCTGACTGAAGGAAAGACAGAGCTCTGGTTGGTCTCGAACGGGCAATTAAACGGTCTGGCCTAGAAGTGACAGAACGTTACAACTTGCTGGCCAGGACAACTTACTTGACCCTATGCAACCACAAAGGAGCCAGAAATTATAATCCTTCCACGTGACCAGAAATGAAGAGAACCAGAAAGATCTGGCAAACAACACGAATGACTCTCCTAATCATTAGTATAAATTTGCCATCATCCCTCATGTTGGCATATCCCTATCCAGAAGGAGTAAGAACCACAAGTTATGTCAAATAATGCCAATGACTACCACAACCACTAATTTTAGATTCCAGTCTTCCTTCATAATTGCTTTTTTCCACACCCATATTACTCAAAAACATAAGCCGGTGTCTTCGTTAGTAGCTCTAAGCGTTTCTCTGAAGTTCCTCTTAACTTATTTGGACCTCAGTTTGTTTCAGCAAGAAAATAAAGGCTCAGACTATAGTCTCTCTTCTAAATTTTAAAATTTTATGGTTACACTGTAGAGTTATTAAACTGTAGCATTTATAGTATTCAATTATGTAGGTATTTATAGCGTGTGTTTAGCACATTGTAAAGACATGCTATCGTTACTCAGTACTTAGAGTTCACGATATAAATGAAATACTGAGAAAAGTATTTCATCATCCTAAACCTCAACTTGAAAGGAAACTATAAAGAACAAGCTGTGAGCTGTGCTAGACAGGGGCTGTCCTCTTGGATCCAGTTCTAGTGTTTCCTCTACTTTCCTGTGTGTAGCAGGGAGTTACATTCCCCAGATCCCTTGTCCTTTAGCTTCCGGGTCAGTTCAGCCAGTCAGAGGTACCCATGGAAGACTGGGGTCCAGAGGAGAAGAAAGGCCAGAAGTTATTTTCCTCCTCACTTCGCCTCCTTGCCATGTCTTTAGCAACTGCACTTTCCCCATGGTTCTATTTTCCACCCTTCTGTGACCCTCATCCCCACCCAGAGACTCTGGCTTCTGTTTTTGGATATCTCCTTCTTCTAAGGTAAGAGGATTGCCAGAGCCCAGGGGTTCGAGACCAGCCTGCCCAACTTGGCGAGACCTCGTCTCTACAATAAATCAAAAAATTAGCTGGGCCTGGTGACACACACCTACAGTTTCAGCTTCTTGGAAGGCTGAAGTGGAAGGATCACATGAGCCCAGCAGGTCGAGGCTGTGGTGGCCACGAGCGTGCCACTGCACACCAGCCTGGGTGACAGAGTGAGACTCCAATTCAAATATATATACATTCCCTTCCTATTGTCCCTTAAACTTTAGCATAATTAGTGGCTTTCTTTGCTGATTTCTGCATCATTGTTCTGTCTCCTGTTTGGCTTCTCAACTCTTACTTCCCAGATCTTCTGTTTGAAAACCAATTTGAATGTAGAGTATTTTCTGGTCTCCTGGCCAGACCCTGACTAATAGAATAGCCCACTACAAAATTGAAAGGTTCCTTGAAAGACCAGGCTGATTCAAAGGCCAAATAGACACTTTTCTCTTTAAAGTGAATGAAGTCAGTAGAAGAAATGGAAAGTGAACTGAACCAGAAAGGATCCACATGCTACACATGGGATCATATTATACACATATGATCATATGCATACCATTTTGCTGATTTTTAAGATGAAAGCTATCTTATATTGTTTTTCCCATGTTGATATATAAAGGTCTGTCTCATGATGGAATCATAATCATTGCACGGATGGAACATGATCTATGAACTGCTCTCCTATTGATGAATGTTTAGGATCTGTTGGGCTTGTTATGACTATACATCAAGCGGAAATGAACATGTATGCAATATTTGAAGGATTTAAAGTTTTTTGTCTAAACAAAAAGTACCTGTAGTCATTTTGCTACCAGATTTCACTTTTTTTTTCATTTCAAGGCAAACTCAGTCAGGCTAACAAGTCAGTTAGACAGTTGATGGAATCCTTTACTCTTGAATACCTGCAGTGAAGCAAGGCGAAATAAATCATAATTCTGGAAGAAAAGTATTAGGGTCTGTGTTACCTCCATACCACCATGTTAGAACAACAACAACAGCAAAATGTACTTACTGTGCTTAGCAAATGCTAAAACTGAGCCTAAATAGGCCATCTAAATGTAGCAGAGAGCCTCAGGATTGTCAGGGGGAAGGAGAACGGAATCAAGATTTACAAATCTAAATGTTGAAATTAGAGGAGGAGACCTCTTTGAAAACTCTATTTGATTACTACAAATATGAAGGCAAGTAACACCCAGGCATCTCGTCCTAAAGAATCTCAAAAAAACAAGGCCCTCTGATCTTTTTTTTCTTTTCTTTAGCGAAAAAGGCCATGAAGTCATTCTGCTTTATTAAGAATCCTAGTGGGAGTAGAGAAAAGTTTTAATAAGCTTATAGCTACTCTGACAGTTGAGTAGTAAATACTAA
>CAUYQG010140331.1:0-89678 GCA_963574415.1 Tarsius wallacei
AGACACATGAAAAAGTGCTCAGCCTCACTCATCATCAGAGAAATGCAAATCAAAACCACACTGAGATACCACCTAACCCCTGTAAGAATGGCCATCATTAATAAAACAAACAACAACAGATGCTGGCGAGGATGTGGAGAAAAAGGAATGTTTCTACACTGCTGGTGGGAATGCAGACTAGTACAACCTCTTTGGAAGACAGTGTGGCGATTTCTGAAAGAACTAGAACTTGACCTTCCCTATGACCCGGTAATTCCCCTATTGGGAATATACCTGGAAGAACTCAAATTATTCTACAAAAAAGATACCTGCACACGTATGTTTGCTGCAGCTCTATTCACAATAGCAAAAACATGGAACCAACTGTGTTGCCCATTGAAGCTGGACTGGATTAAAAAAATATGGCACATATACACAATGGAATATCATGCAGCTATAAAGGACAAATATATGGACTTTGCAGCAACTTGGATGGATTTGGAGTCGATCATACTCAGTGATTTATCACAGAAACAAAGAACTGAGTTCCATATGTTCTCACTCATAAGGTGACCTTGAACAATTATAATGCTATAAGAAAGGGATTGGCAGTGGTGGAAAACTGTCAGGGGAGGGAGGGTGGGACTAGCAGTTGAGGGAAACTGCTAGGGGAGGGAGGGGCATACCTCATCAACACGGGCACCTGCATGATCAGTGTTTATATACCTAACCCTTAATTGTACCCCACATCTTTATAATAAATAAATTTTTTTAAAAAGAATTTTTAAAAAAACACCTGTACTTAACTGCTCTTCGTGATGATGTGAAGAAGATCACCACCCAATAACTCTGATGACCTGCCCCCCATCAAAGGGAAGGTATAAAGGCATTCAATTTCAAGCAGCCATTTGCCATTACTTTGCTAAACTCTTGTGTGTCCCCATGGCTCTTTGAGCTATGGCCACCATGTTTCTTAGCTTTGGCCGCCTCCCCTAGCCTGAGAAGGTGAATCTCCTCTCTCTCTCTCTCTCTCTCTCTCTCTCTCTCTCTCTGTCTCTCTCTCTCTCTCTAATTACTTTCCAAATAAACTATATTTTTCCAATCTAATTTCTATGCAATCCTTTGCACCTTTTGCATAGCATCTGATGACAGACCAGACACCCTCTCCCTGTCCCCTCACCTCGTAGGTCTGACCTAACATTCTGGAGGCCCACTGGAATTTTTAACTGAACACACAGGTAATTACTAGAAAAATGAGTTTAAAAAATTAAAATCTTTACCTTATAAGGATAGAGAGGCATATTATATAAAACTGCTTTTTTTTTTAAGTCATTTAGAACTATTTCTTTTTTTAAAATGAAAATGAAATAAGAAACTGTGTGGAATTTCATGTGCTTGGGTTAGAAATCTCTATTGTGTACTTTACCACAGGGAAAAAATGCCTTACTTTTAACTTTTATTTATTTATCCCTTATTGGTCTTCCTGCCTTATGATTTGTGGCACCCAATTTGAAACTTAGTCAAATACTGCTTTTGTATTGGATATGTTTTCTTTCATGACTCATCCTTATAATTCCACCAGATACCTCACAAGAGAAGAGGTATAACATAGTGGGCAAAGCATAGGCTTGGGAGTGAGACATATCTGGCATTGAAATAGAACTTTAGTATTAGCTGGTAAGCCTTAGCCAACTACCTACTTTTGTTAAATATCGGCTTCCTTTTACAAAAGTGAGTAGTAAAGTCTAATTTACAAGATTATAATGACTTAAAATTGCCTCTAGAACTAGTACTTAATAGATATTCTGTAAAATCAGGGTTATCTCCCCTTCTCCTGACAATGAGGGAATAGCCATGTATTTCTTTTCTTTTCTGTCATCAGGGCATCTTCAACAACAGTAAATAAATAATAGATAACCCATTCATTGTACTGAGAACATCCCCAAGATGCCTTTTTTAAATGTCAACAATACTTCCTTCAAAACAATTTATTGAAATAATGCTACCTTTTGGATGAGACGATGAAATATCTGCCTAAAGCAAGAGAGTATTTGAAATGAAAGTGAAAAAGAGCTTACTTCCATAACTATGATGAAGGTCATCTTGGCAGCAAGGACATGCCAGAATTGCATATTATGAAAATATTTATTCTCCTGATCAGGAGGATATCTGTAATCTCTGTACCTGAAAAATGAAAGTAAACACACACACACACACACACACACACACACACACACACAAATTAGATATAGCTTTAACTTGACAGATACAGTACAACTTATTATTTTTCTTAAGAGACCCTTCTAGTCGACTACAAAAATCAGGTCATAGAAAGACAAATGACATTCTGAAACGTTTGATTTTCTTGTTCACATAAAGTCATGGCTGTATTATGCTGCTTATGTGCAATATAGATCTATCAGGAAAAACACAAGTACAATTTCTCTTCTGCTTTTCAAAAAACAACTTCTCAAAAGAGTTGCCTAAATTTGCTGTCTTTCCTTCCTCTTTTCCTACTCCTTAATACACTGGGTTCTGTCCCTCTCTCCACCAAAACCAATCATCTCCTGTCCTTAAATTGAAGGAATATTTTAATCCTCATCTTATTTGACCTTTTAAGAATAGAACTTGGTATTGTTGACCATTTCTATTTTCTTGAAACTATTTTCTCTTGGTTGCTCCGACTTTGTATTCCTTTGTTTTCCTTACTACCTTTTTGGAGTTTTCTAAATGCTTACATTTGTGAGCTTATTCTATTCTACAAGATCACTGGATAAAGACATTCTTCAAAGATTTAGTCCAGACAGGAAGTGATGCCATTAAGAAATCTGACACCAGTGGTCAAGCTCTTAAACACTAGGCTGCGATTTATCAATATTAAAATATAAAATATAACAATGTTTTTGTCTGTCTGTCTTCAAACATTTTGCTCTTTCTTTGCTGGATCCCCAAATGAAACAGATGAAACAGTGTGTGCGTGTGTGTGTGTGTGTGTGTGTGTGTGTGTGTGTGTGTGTGTATCTTTAAATTCTATGCTTAAAAGATTCTCATAGTACTTGATATGCTGAGTATGGAAACAGCTGAGTATGGAATCACATATCTGATTTCACATTCAGTACACAGAAGAAACACTTTTAGTGAGATGACTCATGAACTGATCATATTATTATACTGTTACTTCTTTCTCACTAGCTCTTTTTAGGGGATGCATAATAAAATCCAAGTAAGTTAAATGCACATATAACATGATCATGTTGTGTGATCTCTAGATATCACAATTTTTGGATCAAGGGGCATTTGTTGGTGAGCAATCCTTTTGATAAATTTAGCAAATAAGAAACAACTCTAAACTGATGTTACTTTTACCCATAATATTCTGTTACTTTCTGACAGTCTACCTGTGCAAACCAGAATCATACAATATTTAAATCCCAGAGTTGATGAATTTTATTTATCCAGGATTTTTGTTGCCCTAAATCAATCCTTTACATTGAAAAGCACAAAGGGGATGGATAACTTAATAAATATATGTGAAAGGAAAAATTAGATCTTAAACAAACAAAAACAAACCTGCAAGTGGTGAAGCTTCGTTTTTCTGAAGGTGCAGTTTGGTTTGGAAAATCAGCTATCAGGAATACGGACAGGCTGTTATTCACATATCCTCTCATAGGGTGAGTGGTATTTGTTGAGTAGGCATAGTAGTAAACTAAACGCGGAATGATGTCTGATGTAAATGCAACAATAAAAGCCTGAAGAACAAAGAGAGAAGATCGTGAGCTTCCAGCCGAGTTTTAAAAATGTCTGATTTGTATACCTCTCAGTCCCATAAGCCATATGAATGGAAAATAATTAAAATACTATTATAAATCGTGTTCATGTGAGAGTCTTTGGCCTACAATACAAAGCAGCTCAAAAATGGTGTGTGACTAATATTCCAAGATTTCATAGATACAAAGCAGCTGAGTAGAGAAATGGACCTCAAAACCATGTTCTTTCCACCAGGGTCTTGCTATTTCTTACTTTTCTTATTGCTTCATAACACAGCTATACTATCCTTAACCAAATTCACTTGCCTGGATCAACTCCACGAGACAGGAGGACTCTATGTGTGCATGCGTGCGTGCATGCTTGTGTGTGTGTGTGTGTGTGTGTGTGTGTGTGTGTGTGTGTGTGTAGAAGGGTGATAGGGAGAGAATGGAGAGACAAAAGACCGTGTGCTTGTAAATTTCTCACAGTTCACTGCAGTTATTTTGAGTATTTGGTTCCATGGGATGGGATGATATAGCTAGTATGTTTCTGCCAGGTTGGACAAGTCAATTAAAAGTCATCTGGCTCTAGCATATACATTTTTAGTGGTACATTTTTAAAACGCATTTAATATTACTTTATGGTTAATGGTCCATTTAAGTTTTTTGTCACTTCTCGAATTCATTTGGCAAATTTCATTTTTTAAAGTGGTCCTTGCAAATAAATTTTAAAACTTACTGGAATAAATAAGTACATAGCAGTATTTCATTTTTTTACAGTTCCACTTTGTCTTTTCAACAAACTGACTCTTGATTTACTTGACAATTATATTGCTTTTTGTTTGTTTTCTAATTTGATTCTTTCTTCTTATTATTTTTATTACTTTCTATTGATTTATTTTACATTTTTTCTTAATGTCTTAAGTTACATGCTCAACCATTTTTCAGTCTTATTTTATTAATAATTGAAAAAATTTTGGCTATTGAATTTTTTGTAACAGGTTTTAGCTCTTTCCTATAGATTTTCATTTAAATTAAGCTCTCTGTATAATTTCAATTCAGTTTGTTCTTATTCAAAGCTTACTTAGAGTTGTTCATGTTAAGTGGTTAGAATTTCTTTTTTATTATCTTATTAAAACTTCAATTTTAAAAATACTTTTGTAGATAAATATGCAGTGTAAAATTTCAACATTTGGGCCGGGCTTGGTGGCTCAGCCTGTAATCCCGTGCCTTGGGAGGCTGAGGTGAGTGGATTGCCTGAGCCCGTGGGTTCGAGACCCGCCTGGGCAACTTAGTGAGACCTCATCTCTACAATAAATCCAAAAATTTGCTGGGCTTGGTAGTGCACGCCTGTAGTTCCAGCTACTTGGAAGGTTGAGGCGGAAGGATCGCCGGAGCCCAGCAGGCCGAGGCTGCGGTGGCCGGGAGCGGCCACTGCACTCCAGTCTGGGCGACGGAGTGAGACGCCAACTCAAAAAAAAAAAAAAATTTCAACATTTGGGAATTTAGTTTTCTTATCATTGTAAAATCAATACTCCATAAACATAACAAGTAAATGTTGTATAATTCTCTGTAGTCTACAAATTCAAGTACAATCAATCTTTAGTTCTATTATTCAAATACTTTATACCACTGCTTATTTTCTGTCTACTTTGTCACAGGCTATGAAGATGTGTCATGATATTTTCATGAGCATACTTGTACATTTTCCCTTGCGTTTCTAAAAGTTTGCATGTCATAGGTTTGTTTCTCCATACTGGATAGTGGATAAAAGTTTAGGAAAGTTTTATTTTTATGTACTGTCAGCATCAGGAAATCATTGTGAATAAAGATTGAACAAAGCATCATTCATATCTTCCCATCCCCAAGGAAACAAAACACAAAGTCGCCCACTTACATTCGTTGCAACTGATAGGACAGCCATTGCAAAAAGAATGTCTTGCCAAACTCCTAGGCTATGAGCTTTAGAAGCTACAGTTCTCCTGTACTGAGTAGTCAGTTTCCAGGCATCCACTCGAATCTCTACAATATTATTTATGAGAGCAAAAAGAGGAGCCAAAGGAAAAGAGGCCACAAATAGTGTAACAAATCCAAATTGAATAACTGCGGAGAGAAAAAAAAAAAAAAAAGGCACGAATTCATTACCGTGAAGGAGAAAGAGGGGGACACCCTGTCCAACTCCTGTGACTGTCTTCACTTTGGAGAAATCTCCAACGGAAACAATCCCGGCCTCGTTCCATCTGTCCACACAGGAGGCATAGTGACACATCTGCTCACTAGAATCAGAAGGAGAAACTGGATGTGCATAGCTGAGTTCCTCTCTTGTTCTTCCTTTTGGGGTATGTTTGTCTGAAGTAAGAATCTGTTCTCCTTTGCCTTTTATTATAGGCTGAGTTTAGATGTATGCTGGCCTGTACTTTATACCTGTATTGGTATATTCGTGGGGTAAGTCATCTTTTCTATCTTGCTAAGCTATGTACTTTTTGAGGTCGGAAGTGATGACTGATTCATTTATATGTTTCCAGTAGCCAGCATGTGTGTGTGTTTGGAGGGGGCCTGTATTACATATGAGTAAAGGAAATGCGTAGTTTCTAGAATAAGGTATTTGCTAAAGTCCTGATCTATACTATGTAGATATCTTTCTAGATATGTTTTATTCTATCTTCTCATTTAATACTTGACAGTGGACTACACCTCTGTAAGCTGACTTCTCTCCTCATTTTTGTTCTGTTGTTTTCATAGTGCTTGGGGTAAAAGAATTAATGCAACTAACATTCTGGGTTTCCTATATGAGTGAAGAAAAAAAATGAAAGATACAAGAATGACTTTCCACAAAGAGGAAATAATCTTGCCTTAGTCCTCTATCTTAAATAAATCTCAAATGTTTCTGGATTTCAGCTTCTCTCAGACTGAATCAGCCTTGTTATCAAGTGAGCAAATGTGTTCTGACTCCCTCCTTTCCTGCTTTCTCTATGGAACTGAGAGAGAAAATAAAAAGGAAATATTATGTAGAAGCAGCATGAATTTTCTGGGGTCAACTCTCAGATATTTACCTAAAATCATTGTGGTGCAGAGAAAACTTATTAACCAGTTCCAAGTTTCGGAATCCTCAAACATAAATTATGTCAAATAACGTTAGAATTGTTTCAAGATTAGAGACACTGCATGTAAAGTTTCCAGAATAAATTAACTCTCAGTTGTGTATCAATGAATGGTGGTGAATTTTGTAATGAAACCTTGATTTAATCTATTAATTTTGGTAATAATCTCTGATGCATGTGCTTACAGATTCATTTGAAACTTATATAATTATTAAAAATTACAGCCTCATCACCTCATAAAGCAAGGGTTATCTAATTTTACAACCAGCAATATAATATAGACTTTTATTTGTCCTAAATTTACCTACTTAATTCTTGCCTCACATGTATGTGTTAAACAGGAGAATCTTGAGCAATTTTGGGTCATCTCACTCATTCTATCATGGTTTTATGGCCTAAGTTAAGAGAAACGTCCTTCATAATTCCTCCAGCAAAACAGAGAAAGTCGCTTGAGTGGAACTGAATAGACTAAAGAAACAGTCCCCAGCACAATCTCTCCTAAAATTTCACCTCAAGGTTTCTTTTCTGTTTAACCCTGAAACATTTTAGGCATTTCTAGTGCTCAGCTTGGGTTTCCCTTACAAAACTGACCTTATTCTCCTTTTCAGCCTGACATAAAGGACATACATGTCAGACTCTGGACATGTTTTCCAACTTTTTCTCTCCCTGAGTGTCACTGAAACAAACAAAAGGAGAAATGGCCATCAAAGCTCATTTGAAACAGGTGTTAAAAGCAATTTTTACTTGATTTGGTTCACCAATATTAACATTCAACTGGATATAGAGTTCAATAGGAAGTATATCTCTAAGACTGGAGTCTGAAACTAAACTTTATTCAGAATTCTATGTTGGTGGGGACAGAAAGCTAGTGAATCAATCTTCTCTGTATTCATTCTTCCTTCTTTTCATCAATCATCCAATGATTTGACCTACTATGATTGAACAACCACTACATGCAAGACAGAAAGAAATAATAAGAGATGAAGAACTATTCATTTTATTTAGGCTGAATCTATGTTTCAGAACAGTGGTTAAAATTACCTGTTTCTAGGTACTCATAGAACAGCCCAAGGGATCCAAAACTTTCAAGGTCATGATCCTGCTCCCATCGACTATAGAGTTTCTCAGAGTTGGTTCGAGCTTTTCGGCGTCTCCACCAGTTCAAAGCCAAGCTGTAGAAGTGATAAAAGTATACACATGAGAACAAGCAAAAGGGAAAACATCTGAGAGTTGGAGTGTTAAATCTATACACTGGCAGAAAGAGAGGTTAAATAACTTAAAGTCACAGAGCAAGGAGAAATATGACTCTGATCAAGGTCCAGATAAAAATCTAGTGTTCTTTGCGTAACACAGAGGGCAACAGTTTTTATTAGGGTGTTTAAGAAAATAAGACAACCCTGGCTCTGTTTACAGAAATATATTTACTCAGAAAGTTCTGTTACAGAACTAGCAGAGGAGAAGGTCACCACTAGGATCATTTGCTAACCTTCACTCTGTCATAATATTCAGAAGGTAATTAAAGAAAACAAGAAATTGATTATAATAGAAAATGTATGAAAAAGGAAATTTAGAGGCTTATATTACATGAAAATAACACTAAACTATAACACTGACAAAATATTAACCAACTAAATTCTATACTACTTAAAAAGATAATATATCATGATAATGCTGAACAACTTTGAGAAATAAAAGTTTTTAAAAAAATTAACTTATCAATATAATTGATCACTTAGACAGAGTTAAAAAGAAAAAATATAAAATTGTCTCAACTGATGCAGAAAAATGCATTTTATGTATTTTAAGTATCTGTTAGCACCTATTTATAGGCCAGGAGTGGTTGCTCACATCTGTAATCCCAGCACTTTGGAAGGTCAAGGTGGAAGGATTACTTAAGCCCAGGAGTTTGAAATCAGCCTAAGCAACATAGAGAGACCTTGTCTCTTAAAAAAAAATCAAAAAAGTTAGCCAGGTATTGTGGCTTGTGCTTGTAGTCCCTGCTGCTAGGGAGCCTGAGTGTGAAAGATCACCTGAGCCTAGGAGGTCAAGGCTGTGGTGAGCTGTCATTGTGCCACTGCACTCCAACCTGGGTGACAGAGTGAGATGCTGACTCAAAACCAAACAAACAAACAAAAAGAAAACAACAAAAAACCGCTTATGAAAGAAAAGTAGAAACAGAAGAAAATTACCTCAATTCGATCTAAAGTATCTACTAAAATCCTAAGGCAAACATCATTCTTAATAGGAAAAAGTCAGAAGCATACCCTTTAGAATCAAGAACAAAATGTACATGATCACACTCAATATTCTACTGGAGATCTTGGCCAATAAAAAAAAAATGAAAAAAAAAGTACTAAAGAATTGACAATAAAAGAAGATATCTATGATTATTAAGTGATATAATTACATAGAAAGTCAAAGTGAAGTTAGATATAAATTATCAGAAATAAAAAGGTTTATCAATATATTTCATTCCTGTATACCCACAACACAAGTTATATTTTAAAATATAATTTTTAAAAAGATATCATTTACAATAGCAACCTAAAGTACCTAAAAGTGAATTTGACAAAAAAATTGTAAGACCTAAATGTAGAAGTTTAAAATCTTTATTTGAAGATATTAAAGTTCAAAATAAATGTTCATCAAGAAGATTTGACATTATAAAAAAAAAAGAGTCAAGTTTTTAAATATTGAAACAATTAAAATGTAATTTCAATCAACAAAAATATTTTTCTATGTGAAATCTGACAAAGTGTTTCTAAAAATTAATACAGAAAGGCAAAAGACCAAGAAAAGTCAAGACAGTCCTATAAATGAAGAATAAGTTTATAAAACTTGGCTCACCAGATATCAACTTATTATAAAGCTGTATTAAGCGATTGTAGTTTTGGTATAAGAACAGACAAATTCTGGAATGGTGAACTAGAAATGGCTCTGAGTTTGGTATATAGTATAAATGGTATTGTAGATCACAGAGAGCAGAATAAGTAAATGACTCTTGAATAAATAATAATATGATGCTTTATACATATAATTTACATATATAGATATACACGTATGTAAACCATTGTCTCACATAAAACATAAAAATCTTCCCCATACACATTAAGAATTTGAAAGTGAAAGATAATAATGCTAAAATGTATAAAAAATTTACAAGTGGCCAAGCTCGGTGGCTCAATCCGTAATCCCAGCACTTTGGGAGACCGAGGTGAGTGTATTGCCTGAGTCTGTGGGTTCGAGACCAGCTCTGGGCACCTTGGCGAGACCTCGTCTCTACAGTAAATAAATTTTAAAAATTAGCCAGGAGTGGTAGCGTGCAACTGTAGTTCCACCTGGTTTGAGATCAGGTACACTTATTAGTTATGTATATTCCCCCCACTGTATTTTCTGGCCACTGCCAGTCCCAGAAAGGAGTTCTTAAACAAGGCTTTTAAAATGCTAACCTACATAAGAAAAATGGATATATTCTACCATACTAAAATTATGTACTTTTGTCCATCTAAAGCAGTGTCTCCCAGCTGAGAGTAATTTTGCCCACAAAGGGTACATTTTCAATGTCTGGAGTTGTTTTTGGACAACTCTGGAGGGGGTGAGTGATTGGTATCTAGTGGACAAGGATGCTGCCTACAATGCAAAGGTTAGTCTTCTCTATTTCTCAACAAAGAATTATCTGGTCCAAAATATCAATAATGCTGAGGCTAATAAATTGTGACCTAAAGATTCTATGAAAAAATGACAAGTTAAAATTTGTGTTGAAATGAAATATTTCCAACACATACAATCAAAAAACAGACAAAAAACAGTAAGTGGAAATTGTAAAGTATTAGTACAAATACTTAGAAAAAGATAAACTGCCAAGTAAGAAAATGGTTAAACAATGTGAGCAAGTATTTTCTGAAAAAAGGAAACAAATATGACCAAATAATGTTTATTCAAGTCATTAACCAGGAAAATGAAAAATAAGACTAAAATGAGAATCTTATATTTCCAAATGAGCAAAAATCAATAAGTAGGACAATATGAAGTACTCTAGCAATGTGTATTAAAAGGAACATCTGGCAACCCCTTTGGGTCTTTTCCCACTGAGGGAGCTTTTCTGCCCTCAATAAATCCTGCTTAAAAAAAAAAAAGAGGAGGGGGTGGCGGACTCGGTGGCTCAGCCTATAATCCCAGCACTTTGGGAGACCGAGGTGAGTGGATTGTCTGAGCCCGTGAGTTCGAGACCAGTCCAGGCAACTTGGCGAGACCTCATCTCCACAACAAATAAAAAATTAGCCGGGTCTGGTAGTGTGCGCCTGTAGTTGCAGCTACTTGGAAGGCTGAGGCGGAAGCATCGCCGGAGCCCAGCAGGTCGATGCTGGGGAAGCCGTGAGTGTGCCATGGTACTCCAGCCTGGATGACAGAGTAAGACTCCAACTCAAAAAAAAAAAAAAAAAAAGAAAAAGAAAAAAAGGAACATCTGTATACTGCTTATATCCAAACTGGAACACAAAGAGAGAAAAAAAACGATGAAGAGAAAATAAACATCTGAATTTTGGAGAAACTCTCAGATAGATGGGCATGCTATAATTGCAGTCACAATGGAAAATAGGTCCCTTAAGAAAGAAAACTTTGCTAGAATTCCAGCAGCTCTGTATCAGTAGCCATTATCTTAAATTTTATAATAGTCACTTCCTTGTTTTCTTAAGAACAGTTTTTTCATCTATGACCCATTCTAAGTTAATTTTTGAATGAAGTGTTACAGTTTACGTGTAGTTTCATTATTTTGCATGCAAATGTCCAATTGTTCCAACACCATTTGCTAAAAGTACTATTTTTCTTTAATGAATTGTTTTTGCACCTCTGTCCAAAATAAAATGGACAAATTTCTGTAGATGACAAATTTCTGCAATCTCTATAATTTCCTCTTCTTCTTCTTCTTTTTTTTTTTGTGTGTGTCCTTTCTTTGTAGAGTTGGAGTCTCTCTGTCACCCAGGCTGTAGTGGCACAATCATGGATCACTGTAGCCTCAACCTCATGGGCTCAGGCAATCCTTCCGATTCAATTCTGAGTATGAGTAATTTAGTCTCCCAAGTAGCTAGGACTGCAGGCACATGCCACCACACTCGGTTTTTGTTTTTTGTTTGTTGTAGAGACAAGGTCTCCCTATGTTGCCCAGGCTGGTCTTAAATTCCTGGACTTGAGTCCGGGAATCTCAAAGTGTTGAGATTATAGGTGTGAGCCACGGCACCCAGCTGCAGTATCTAGAAAGTTTCTGTTTCTATAATCTCTACTCTGTTTCATTGATCATTATAACTATCCCTTCAAGAATTCCACCCTATCTTGATTAATATAATTTTATAGCAGGTTTTAAAATCAAATCAGGTAATTTTTTTCTTTGGTGACACTCATAGTTTGGTTATTTGAGTTTGTTGTCCTTCCATGTAAAGTTTAGAATCCACTCCTATACCTACAAACTCCTGCTGATATTTTGATTAGAATAACAATAAGAATATATATAAATTTGGGAATAATTGACCATGAGCATGATAGTTCTCGCCAATTATATGGTTTTTCTAAATGTATTTCACCTGGATTTTTTAGTATATGACTTTTAGATTCATACCAAAATACTTTATTTTTTTAGAGTTAACAAGTTCTGTGCTCACCTATGTTTCTTGCTTCCTATACTTATACTTTGTTTTCTTGATCAAGAATACCTTTCAATAGTTTCTTCCATGAGGGTCTATATAAACACAAACTCTGTTAGTCTTTTTATGTCTAAAAATGTCTTTATTTTACCTGCATTTTAAATAGCAGATAACCTGGTTCTGGAAATCTAAAGTGAATATTCTTTTCACTCAGAACCTTAAAAATGCTCTACTGTCTTCTGGTAATTAATGCTATTAAGAAATTTGTGGCCGGGCTCGGTGGCTCAGCCTGTAATTCCGCGCTTTGGGAGGCCGAGGTGAGTGGATTGCCTGAACCCGTGGGTTCAAGACCCGCCTGGGCAACTTGGCGAGACCTCATCTCTACAATAAATCAAAAAAAAAAATTAGCCGGGCGTGGTAGCGCCCGCGCCTGTAATTCCGGCTACTCGGAAGGCTGAGGCGGAAGGATCGCCGGAGCCCAGCAGGTCGAGGCTGCGGTGGCCGGGAGCGGCCGCTGCACTCGTCTGGGCGACGGAGTGAGACGCCAACGGAAAAAAAAAAAAAAGAAAGAAAGAAATTTGTTAATAGCATAGATGGCATTCCTTTGAAGATAGTTCATCTTTTCTTCTGATAGTTTTGTTGTTGTTGTTGTTGTTGTTATTGTTGTTGTTGTTTTTGAATTGGAGTTTCACTCCATCACCCAGGCTGGAGTGCAGAGGCACGCTCACGGCCGCTGAAGCCTCGACCTGTGGGGCTCAGGCAATCCTTCCGCCTCAGCCTTCCAAGTAGGTGGAACTGCCGGTGCACACCACTAAGCTTGGCTAATTTTTTGGTTTATGGTGGAGACGAGGTCTCACAACCCCTGGGTTCAGGCAATCCTCTCTCCTGGGTCTCCCAAAGTGCTGGGATTACAGGCTTGAGCTGCCGCGCCTGGCTCTTCTGATAGATTTTAAAGACTGTTGGTGTATTTTTGATGTTCTGGAGCCTCACCATAATGAATGTGGGTGTGAATTTAATTCTACATACCTTGCTTTATACTCAGAATTCATTTTCATTTCTGAAACTCATGTTTCCCTTCATTTCTGGAACATTTGAAGGAATGATCAATGCGAACAATTTTTTTCTCCACCATCAACTTAATTACCATTTTTTGGAGCTACTAGTAGCTTAATGTGGAAGACTGTTCATCTAACCTACTGTTACTTTACTTTTAAAAAAAAATCCAGTCTCTCTGTTGGCCTGTACAATATGAGAATTTCTCAGTAATATTTTCCAATTTACAAACTCATTCATCAATTGATTGTATAATTGATTCCTTTTCATATTCACCTATTTTTGTTTCATTTCTGTCAGTTTTTATTTATTTACTGATCCTTTTTTTAAAACAGTGACACATGCATGATTTTTTTTTTTTTTAATGAGGGGTATAATTCAGGGTCAGGCACACATATGGTCATTATGTAGGTACCTTTGTTGATGAGGTGTGTCCTCCCCCTCCTCTGGTTGTTTCCCACTACTACCAATCCCTTTCTTATAGTATTATAATTGTTCAAGGTCTGCTTATGAGTGAGAACATGTGGTACTCAGTTCTTTGTTTCTGTGATAGATCACTCTCTATTATAGACTCTAATAAGACATACGAGCAGCCAACAGATACATGAAAACATGTTCAGCTTCACTATTTACTGATCCTTTTTAATGACAGTATCACCTTCCCTTATGGTGTTAGTATTGTTAACATACATTTTTTATGGGCTTTGCCAGAATCTTCTATTTAGAATCATCAGCTATAGTAAGGTCACATTCTAATCAGCGATTTTGTTAACAGCCTTTGTAGCATTAAATCTCATTATATGTTTTAGAACTTTGATTTGTAGGCAAGCTTGGGCTGTTTTTTTAAATTGCTTTTTTAAAAAAATTATTTCATCTACCTGGTCTGTTTGTCTGTCTCCTGCTCCTGCATACATAATTTTCCCTCGGGTGTGTGTATGTGTGTGGGTATGGGGATGCGTGTGTGTGTTTAATTTTTATTTACTCAGTTTGTCTATCTCCCTCTCCTTGCATATTTATCCTCCTTCCTGTGTTTGGTTTAGGGACTGCCTGTATTCTGTCCCCTGGATTTTCATTCAAGTGCTAGGACTTCAAATACTTGTTTGGTGTTATTTTCTTTAGGGATGTGGTATGTCTAGTCACAAAACCAAAAAAAGGCCTGGCTCAAGCCTATTACCCCTTGTAAGGATAAGCCCAGGTTCCTCCTTTATCAGCTCAGGAAATAGAATCCTAGGAGCACTATGGAACTTTGTGTATGTTGATAGGGAGCATATTTTGAATCTTCTTTCATGAACACTAGAATAAGCCCAGTCCCTGGCTTTAATTCTACCTAAATTTGCCAGTCCTCTGGCTTAAACGGGATACTTTTAGTCCACATTATACTGAAGATGCCAAACCCTGACCCCATCATTTCCTAAGAGCCCTGCAGGAACACAGAATAATGACTTTATACTCTTTCTATTTAATCCATGAGAATTTTCATCTAATATTTGAGATCAACTGGCATTTTTGTCTTCCTTTTAGGTATATTAATTATTGCTATGTTTTTGGATGAGAGAGTATTCCTTTCAATGTGTTGGCATGAAAGTTCTCCATCATTTCACTTGCAACCAATTTTTATGCCAAGATGACATAGCACATAGATATTTTTACACAGTTCAACTTTTAGTAATCTGTGACATGTATAATAATATGCAACATGTAGAGTAATCTACAGAGGATATAACATTTAAATTTCACAGTGAAATCATCATATGAGACAGAAATAATTACTTTCCCTTCAATTTTATTACAGCAACAGTTAAATACTTAAAAGTCTGTATTCGAAACATTACATTTTATCTCATAAATAATTATTATCTATCAATATAGTTTTTAAAAAAAATTTCCTAGCCACGAAATCAAAAACTAAATAAAAATAGAAGCTTTGTAATACCTTAATGCAATGTTCATTGCTGATAAAAAATGAAGCTTTTTTGTTGGCTTAAATATTTCCTAACAAGGGTGCCATGATAATTTTCGAAAAATCCATCCTCTCTCAAAGAAAATCTCTCATGGGTAGTTAAATCAAATTTTTAAAACTTGTCAATCATACATACGGATAAATAGCTTCTTTAATGTTTCCAAAAATCTGTTTCCCAATCATTATGATGGTCAATTGGGTCGTCAGTTCTATAAGACATCCTCCAGGATCACACTACTCAGAAGAAAGAGGGGAGAAAAAGAAGTGAATGGTGAAAGACAGAATTTTGCAACAACTAAAAGAAACCCTCAACTATAAGAGCTGAATCTCCATACTTTGATTGAAAGAGATACTAAAGAGATTAAAGAGATATTTAGCACAATAGTTTCAAACATGACCACAGACCCAAGCCAGGCTGGCTGCATTAGATTCATCTATAGACTGTTAAACACACAGATTTCTGGGTCTCATCCTTAAAAAACTCTGAACTTTTATGCCAGGGTTAGGGTTGGAAGTTGTTATATTCTCCATGAAATTTGGAAACCACTTATCTGGTCTAACTTCATAACCTACAGTGGAGCTTTTTCTCCAGAAATAATTCTTCCTTTGCAGGCAGCATTCCAAAATGCAGAACTTACTTATTTCATAGTTTACATTTCACTACCAAGTCATAGGCACACTATAACTTATTTTCTAAAATAAACTGGAAAGTTCACCACATGACAGGGCTAATCTGTGGACCAAGGTGTCTGTGAACTATGCCTGTGTCTAGTCCAGCCACAACTTGTTAACATCTGAGTTAGTGCTAGGCATGCAGAAAGTATTCAGTTAATGTTGACTTATTGGAGATACAGAACTCATCTCTCAAAGAAATTCTTACCTCTTCACCCCTCCACGTGTTAAACATATAGGTGTATTTTCCGGGATAGCCCACCAACTTCCCTTTAAAGAAAGCTACATAGAAGCAGGACGAGTAATAATTTACAAACTGAAATAGGAACATTTTCAAGGTAAGACTGCTCTCATACTCCTGGTAAGTTCGAGGAATTTCTGATAAGCAAAAAAAAAAAAAAAAAAAAGAAAGAAAAAGAAATTAAGGTTTAATGTACCTTCCTGTTCTTGAACTTTGTACTTCTCAGAGCAAATGGACATCAAGTTTTATCATTCTGGGAGCCTCTGGTAAAATTAGACCAATATTAAGTAACAATGGGTTTGTTCTAGGCTTTCTGCTGGACAGTATATTAATCTAACCACTGGAAAAGCCTAGGAAGTAGTCATTATCACATTTAGAGGAATAGAATACTTATGGGAGGAGTCACACAGTCCAGATGTGGAATTCAAACCCACACAAGACTGGAGAGCCTTATGCAGGTCCCAACACACTATGTGCTATCTCAGAAACATGTCATAGGTTTCTCTCTTTCTGTCTCTGTTATCTGCTTACAACTAGGTTTAAACTAAGTGAGCTCATGTCCAGGGCAGGGATGATTTCTAACTGAATTGTGCTTCTCTCACATGAATTAAATGGCTATATTAATTTTGAAAGCAATGTGATGACAAATGGCAGAAGAAATAGTACACGAGTTCCTGCTCCTTTATTTAAAATGCATGATCATGATCTTTCATTTTATGAATTCCAAAGAAAAAAAATTAATAGATTCTGGCCAGGTGCAGTGGCTCACCCCTGTAATCCCAGCACTTTGGGAGGTGGAGGCAAGAGGATTGCCTGAGACCGGAGGTTTGAGACCAGCCTGAGCAACTTGGCGGCGACAACTTGCCTCTACAATAAACCGAAAATCAGCCGGGCATGGTGGTGCACACCTGTGGTTCCAGCTACTTGGAAGGCTAGGGTGAAAGGATCACCTAAACCCAGCAGGTTGAGGCTGCGGTGGCCATGAGTGTACCACTGCATTCCAGCCTGGGTGGCAGAGTGAGACTCCAACTCAGAGAGAGAGAGAGAGAGAGAGAGAGAGAGAGAGAGACAGAGAGACAGAGAGAGACAGACAGAGAGAGAGAGAGAGAGAGAAGTAAAATCTGTTCACACCACAGTGGAGCATCATAAAGCATAAGAGAGTAAGGCAGTATGTTTTTCTGAGCTGATAATGTCCCAGTAGTAGGAGCTGACCCAGTCAAATCTACAACATTTTTGAAAATACTGGAACAGTAACTCAAAATATTCTAAAGATACAGATAACTCTCCCATTTAAGTACAAATTTAGCTGTATTCCTATAAAATCTCTACTGTGAACTTGAGTGATTTTTCTCATCGAGGAAAACTGTGACTTCTTAAGTGCAGTTATCTGCTGTGATTTTCTTGCTGTTGCCAGCAGAGAGAAGTAAAATCAAGAGAATTCCAAATTTGAGGATAGTACATAATGAAAGCTGCATCTCAGTGCTCATCCCAGTGCTGAGTGAATAATGTGTTCTTTTTGTTTAACACAGGCGAGATGCCAGTGCACGGATTCAGAGGAGCTTGAACTCTGGAAAGAGCACTCAGAGAAAAGGCTGACACTTTGAGTTGACTTACTGTCAACTTGCCAAGGACAAGACCAGAAACAACTGTGCCCTGTGCTCTTCCGCTGACCAAATTTTTCATGTCACCTGTGACTCCTTTCACTTCCCCTTCTGGCTTTAGGATACATTTTAATATTTTAACAAGAAAATAATCCAAGTCATAAGAAATTGCAGCTGGAAAGAAAGCACTCAGTTGTAGATTTATTTAGGAGGAGTTGATTGTTCTGCTTTTCTCATGATGGCTTCCAAAATCAAATACCTTCTATAAACCATACACATGAAATATAATACAAATTACCTGGGTCTTGAGTAAAGTGAGGATTTTACTTAAGATTTGACTAGACCCATCAAGAGAGGATTAAGACAAGCATTCTCAAAAAGATCTAGTGTCCAAATTCTTTTTTTCATTTCTTGTTTCTGCTTCCATTATAATGAACCCAAATGTTGTTCTCGAGTAATTCTGATGCACCAGGCTATGGGACTACCCACAGAGCAAAACTGCCTTAAAATGTGCCATTCGATAATGAACTTCCTGAGAGGTTCAAAATGGATGCATAGTATTGGTAGAAATCCTTCTTCAAAATTACGTGACTGATTGGGCCCACTTACCCATTTTTGTAATCCAGACAGATATCTTCTCATAAAAGAAATTCAAGATCATGATGACAATAAAGTTCAAGCACGATCCTGTGAGTGATGTGGCTATCTGAGGAGTAAGGAAACTTTTCACATTCTTTAAGGATTCAGCACTGTCCATGAAGCTAGCAAAAGAAGCAAAGACTGACAGGCGGTACACAATGACAGCTACCATACTGGAGATGACAAGAGTCATCTAAGGAAGGGAAACAAAGAGTTGGTTACTTGGGTCTCTGTATGTCTGTGGATGCATACAGATTTAAAACATTGACTATGAAGTCTTAATATAGATCTAAAACCTTGACTATGAAGTCTTCATACAGATCTAAAACATTGACAATGAAGTCTTATTGAGGCGGGGGGGGGGTCGGTGGGTGGGGGGGAGTCTGTAAGGTAAAGCACTCCTTTTTCCCTAGATCTTTTCCCAAAGTTCAATTATGGAAAGTCCAAGCAAATTACAGTTTATTTTATACAAGAGCTATAATGAAAATATAAAGAGACCGAGAAAGCAAGGGGAGGGAGGGACTCAAGAGGCATTGCAGATGAAACTACTTAGTTACCTGTTAAAGAAATGAACAGTTTTTAAAGAAATGCTCACCCATAATGTCACTGTGGCTCCTGAAAAAAGGTACCATGGAATACGAGCATGTAGAGGCATGTAAGGTTCCATCTCCTGTAATATTGAAGAAACCACATAAAATTTCAAAATATAGCCTCAAAGTTGAGACTCCAAGCAATAGTCAAAATCATAGAAACTTCCCCAAAAGACCCACTATAGCTCATGGAAAGCTACATTCTGAAAATGGCTCCTTCCCTTAAAGTAGAAACCTTCAATCCTCTTAGATGAGATATCTTACACATGATACGAGGCAGAATAAATACACACTATTTCTTGAATGTTGAATTACGGTATTCAGGGCCTGGCAGACAGGAAGCAAAGTCAAATACTGAAGGATGCTACTTGGATAGACATGCTTTATGAGGATTAATGATGTCTAATGTTATTCTAATTGAATTAAATGCCATGGCATTCCTTTATAATTTTTCTGCATGTTAAACTGAGTGCTTTTAAAAAAATATTTACAGCATAAGCTGTTTTCTTCCACATAGTTCAGGAGCCTAGACTTTTCCACCTTCAGGCTTCAAGAGTCATTAATAAAAGATATTAATTATGTCAACTGACAATCTTAGCTACATCAAGAGGTAAGTAGATTTTACAAAAGAAGTTAAAAGCCATTTAAAAAACAGTTGTCAGTGGAAATTTAAATAATTTAATTCTATAACAAATAAGATTTTCACATTTTAAGGATTTTCAGGGTGGCCTGAATGCAAACAGAATTCTGAACAGGCAGAGTGGGCTACTTAAGAGCTCTGCAGAGCCTCAGGATGTGTGGTTCTGTAGAAGTGTATAGATCTATACAAGTTGTATAGATGTGTAGGCATGGGTGCTTATATGTGGTCATGTTCACATGTGTTAATGTGTGCGCATCAAATGTGTATGCATGCCTGTGTATGCCTTTTTGTGTGTGTACATGTGTTTGTCCATGCATATGTGTGTTTCCTAAGCAGACCTGGATGTGACAGTTTGGGTTATGTTTAAACAATAAAGAAGCATTGCCAGTCAAATAGGAAAAGAAAAATACTCTGCCTCTTAATTTCCAAGCCATTAAAGTTATGTGAAATGGGTGACTCACAGTGAATCAATGCATATTACTTTTCAACTACTTTCAAATGTTAGCATTCAATACACTTTTTTTTTCCTGTTACTTTTTGGCAAAGACAATAAGCCCGATTTGGTTTTATTTTTTATCTCATGAAATAGCAATATAAGCATCATGTCATTATTATGTTAATATCTTTTCTTAATTTCAAACTGCTGATTGTTGATGTATTTCTGAGTTGTTTTTCTCCTTTATTCATTTACTGTTTTTTTAATTGAGTTCTTTTAATGCAACTAAATCAATGCTTAGTGAATGTCTACCTGTGAAAAAGAATTTTGAGAGTTAAGGACTGCAAGAATAGTGTCCTGGACAGGGTCAGGAATTCTACTGAAGTTACTGCATTTGAGACATAGTCTGTTCTCCTTTAAATAACAGGAACATAGTGATTATAGATTATTGGAAAATAAGGGCTCTGAAGATCTGTAGCCAAGATTCTGATCTTTGAAGGCCAAGTTTCTTCCGTTTTCACATGAAAAAAGTAAGCTGCCAAGAAGCCAAATGACTCTGTCAAAAACATACAGCCAGTTTGCCAGTTAAGGATCCTAAAATCTAGACATTCCCCCTCCCCCAGCACCAGTGCAATGATTCCCACCATAATCATTTAAGAGATTATTTGAATTAAAAATTTAGACAAATAAAACAATCACTCATAAGACTGTCACTCTACCAACTACAATTTAATTTTTGCATATTAACATAGTATCCTTTCCATGTCTATTTATATGCAAAGCCCACTGCCTACACACTATTTTCCATTTTCTTTTTTCTCAAGTAGCATGAATTATATTTTTGTATCTACTTTTGCATGTGTTTGAAAATTTTCATATACATACCTATAAAATAGCATATAAATATATGTATAGAGTGGAAACAATTAAAGGTGTTTATCTGATTTATATGTTGGAGAACACTTTAAATGCAAATAAAAATCTCATTATAATGATCACATCATTATCATTATGTAGCAACCTACAGCACTGTGTCCATTGAGATTTGCTGCCCATCTCAGATTCTCTAATCTACCTTCGTCATGATATTCCTTTTCCTGTGTTTACACATAGCTTCAAATTCAGGTCTCAGCTGAAGCTGCTGCTGCTCCTCTTCAAAGTCCACCATGTCCCACTCGTATTCCAGTCTGGCTTGTCGCTGTTTCCAAAACTCCAAGAATAATGTGACTGCAGACAAATGAGCACACACAACCAAGCATAATCAAGAAAAGGACAAATAAAACTAATAAGAAAGTTACCTTTATTTTTCTACTCATCTCATTAATCACTTTGGTTGCAGGATGGTTCATGTATTTCAGATGGCTATTCTATCACCGTCATGTTTGATGAGAAATTATTACTTAGTAATGTTGGCATGATATTGTGCAATAACATTGAAATAACTCACAAACAAAAATTTAAATTCATTTCTCAGTGTTCCAAGCAAAAAGCAAACAAACAAATATATATATTTTTTCAGACACATTACTTTGTTCTTCTCTTTATTCAGATAATTTGAAGTATAATTTGAACTTTAGCTATTACTGAACACTGAGATTTTTTGCAGCATGTATCTTTTACTGAAATCATTCAAGTCATTGTATCACTTTCTCAAGTTTAGAGAAATGTTATTTATGAAGCATATTTAACAAAAACATAAGAGCCTTCCCCCAGTGTAATTTCTCTTTCTGTCTTTTATATACACACACACACATATAATGCTCATATTATGTATATATGTGTATATATATCTTCAACTTGAATATGTGTATATGTATATATTTTCAAATTGAGTAATAACATATTTACAGAAAAGTATATAGAACACAAAAGTACAATTCAAAGAATGTTCACAAAATAAACACCATATAATTGGCACCAATATAAAATCAAAAAATAGAACATTACCTGCCCTGGAAACCCTTCCTCATGACTCTTCTAAGATATAAAAATAAATAGTTCCCTAGCTTCTAATATTACAGAATATCTTTGCCAGTCTCTGAACTTTATATAAATATCATACAACCGATAGTTTTGTGTCAAACTTTTATTGTTTATTTTTCTTTGCTGCAAAAGTTCATTTCTTTTTATTGATGTACGATATTCCATTATATGATTAAATCACAGTTTTAGTGATCTATTCTTGGGTAGATGGACATTTGAGGTTTTTCCAGGTATTTGCTATTACAAATAGTACTGCTGTGAAAATTCTTCTACATGTCTTCTGGTGGACGTATGCATGCCTTTTTATTGGGTTTATATCTCAAAATAGAGTAGAAACACAATCAATATTGACTTCTAATTTTATCTCCTACAGAAATTCAACTTTTAAAGTTTTCTTCTGACTCACATTCTACCTTTTAAATAATTGTAAGGAACTATGGATTCTATATGTACACTTTAAAGTCCTAATTTATCTTTCTTTAAGTATTATTATAGTCGTCTAACTGCTCTCTCAGCTTCCGACGTATATCCTTTCCAGTGCAAATATATCTATCACCTGACTGCTAGTTTTTTGTTTGTTCATTTGCTCGTGCATATATTTGCTTACATGTGCTTTTGCTCATTATTTAAAATGTATTAAGTTGTAAGAACACTTCACATTAGGCTTAACCTCTTAGTAAATTTTTAAGTGTACAATTCATTATTGTTAACTATAGGTACAATGTCGTACAGATCTCTCAAGTTTATTCATCTTGTTTAACTGAAACTTTATGCCCATTGATAAATGTTTAGTAACTCCTCATTCCCTAATCCCCTAGACCCAGGTAACCTACATTCTACTCTTTGGATCCATAAATTTAACTATCTTACATACCTCAGATAAGTAGAATACACACACTGTTTCTCT
The DNA here is from genome assembly GCA_963574415.1 of Tarsius wallacei. Classification (NCBI taxonomy): domain Eukaryota; kingdom Metazoa; phylum Chordata; class Mammalia; order Primates; family Tarsiidae; genus Tarsius; species Tarsius wallacei. Next base: position 23,185 of record CAUYQG010140331.1, read on the forward strand.
TTCTGTGACTGGCTTATTTCATTGAGCATAATGTCCTCAAGTTTCATCCACAGAGTCACATATTGCAGAATTTTCTTTTTTAAAAAAAGCTAAATATTATTTCATTGTATGCAGTTTCTTTATCCATTCATCTCTTCACAGACATTTCTGTTGTTTCCATATCTTGGCTATTGTAAATAGTGCTGCAATGAACATTGGAGTGTTCATATAGCTTTGAGATCCTGCTTTCAATTATCTTGAATATTACCCCAGAAATGGGATGGTAGCATCATATGGCAGTTCTATTTTTAATTTTTTGAGGAATTTCCATAGCAGCTATACCATTTTGCATTCCTATCTACAGTGTGTAAAGGTTCTAAATTTTCTATATCTTCACCAACATTTGTTGTCTTTTTTTTTATGATAGTCATTTTGACTATCATAAGTGGGGGGTGATATCTCATTATGGTTTTGATTGGCATATTCCTGATGATTTGTGACACTAAGCACTTTTTCATATACCTGTTGGCCATTTGTATGTTTTCTTTTAAGAAACGTCAATTCAAGTACTTCACGTGTTTTTTAATTAGGTTATGAGATGGTGTTTTTTTTTCCTGTTGAGTGATAATTATCAGATTAATAGCTTGCAAATATTTTCTCCCATTCCGCAGGTTGCCTTTTCATTCTGCTGATTGTTTTCTTTGCTTTTTGATTCCGTCTCACTTGTTTTGTTTCTATTGCCTATGCCTTTGGTGTTATATCCATGAAATAATTGCCTGACCAAGGTCATGAAACTATCCTTGAAGTTTTCTTCTAAAAGTTTTACAGGTTCTAGTCTTATGTCTAGGTATTTAATCTATTTGAGTTAACTTTTGTGTATATTGTAAGACAAAGGTCCAATTACATTATTTTACTTGTGCATATCCAAGTTTCCTAACACAGCTGGTTGATGATATGTGTTCCTATATCAATTTTTCATTGTGTATTCTTGGCATCCTCGTGAAAGATCGGTTGACTACACAAGCATGGATTTATTTCTGAACTCCCTGCTCTATTGTATAGGTCTATATGTCTGTCTTTATGCTGGTATCATACTGTTTTCATTAACACAGCCTTATAGTATACTCTGAAATCAAGAAATGTGATGATTTCAGCTTCTTTTTTTCTTTTTCAAGATTTGACTATTCCAGGTCTTTTGTGATTCCATACAAATTTTAAAATTGCCTTTTTTATTTCTGTAAACAGTGCCTTTGGGATTTTGATAGAGATTGCATTGAATCTGTAGATGGCTTTGAGTAGTATGGACATTTTTAGCAATATTAAGTGTTCCAATCCATGAACACGGGATGGCTCATTTTTAAATTCCTGCAAACATTTAGAAACACAGGCAATCATTGCTTTGTGTAATTCCATATGCATAAATATCAGTATCCCCAAACCTGTTAAATAACATTAGACCCCCAACAACATGACCCTAATTTCAGTTGCCACAGTATATTAACTGTAAACAATTGCACAAAGTACAAACTTTACTGTCAGCTCTTCAGTCCACAAATCATTTTATAAATAACATATGTGCATCATGATTAGTGATCAATCAAATTACCTTTTTCAAAGTCTGTTGCAGATTGATAACTACACATCTGTTATTCAGCTCATGTACAAACAGAAAAGTGTGTATTTGTGTTGTTTCCTTGCCTGTGATAAATTCAAGTGACATTTTACAACCATAATTATAATTAAACTATAAAACTGGTCAACAAAGGTGAAAGTGCAGCAAAGAAATGAAAAATGACAACACTACAAATGAAATTAAAGTCAAACATCAATGGAATGACAGAAGAAATACCTAACTGTAAGAATTGCTGATATTGTCACCATTAAGAGGTCCTTATATATACAGCCAGATGAACTTAGTGAAGGCAAATGTATTGACATAAATAAGGAAAGCAGTTGTGAAGAAGAGGGTGGCAATGTCCCAGAGGAAGTGATGTCAGCAAAACAAAAACAAAAACAAAAAAAAAGCCGGGCTCAGTGGCTCAGTCTGTAATCCTGCGCCTTGGGAGGCTAAGGTGAGTGGATTGCCTGAGCCCGTGGGTTCGAGACCCGCCTGGGCAACTTGGCGAGCCCTCATCTCTACAATAAACCAAAAAATCAGCTGGGCGTGGTAGCGCGCGCCTGTAGTTCCAGCTACTTGGAAGGCTGAGGCGGAAGGATCGCCGGAGCCCAGCAGGTCGAGGCTGCGGTGGCCAGGAGCGGCCACTGCACTACAGTCTGGGCAACAGAGTGAGACTCCAACTAAAAAAAAAAAAAAACCCAAAAAACACGCAGCTTAAAGGAACTCTTTGATAAAAGTTCACGACATTGAAAGTACAGAGCCCAATCCATTGGAAGCTAATCCTCAAACCACATTGTCCTATCCTTGGAATATTTTTCAACTTTTTCCCCTCAACAAAATACCCCTCAAATTTTGTGTCGCCTAAAAAAGGTATATTAGTTCTTCCAGTCAAAAACAAAAGGAAATCAGTCCTCTTCTGCAGTCTCTCAGCACTTGAAATGTCCCTCTAAGAAGATAGCCTTTAGATTCTACCCCAATTAGATTGTGACTTTCTTAATAACAAGTTGTATTTCACACACTCATCTATTCTATCATCTAATATTGATTGTGAAATTCATGAAGCAGGAGCTTTTACTCTACTCATTTCTTTACTCTCCATGTGTAGTAGATGCATTGTTAGTAGGCAGAACAAAATTGCAAGAGTCTAGTACAATTAAGCAACATTTTAATATTTGCTTGTTTATACTACAAAAAAACAACTATAATAGATTTTAGTAGTATTTGGCTGCCACGGCTACACAATAGATTAGATGTTATATATATATTGCTAAATTTTAACAATACACTAAATAGTTAAACCTATTTTGTCTCAAAGTTTGCGATTCTGAAGTAGAAATAAGAAAACTGGCCAAATGGGATTATGAGAGAACTTAATGATAGTATATAATAGTGAGCAAAAAGACTTAAGGAAACAGAAAAGATATGTATTAAAAACAAAAGTGTTCCAATGATTTCTTGTGACTACAGGAGGGTTGAAAATCACAAAACTGAGGCATTCCCTGAATAGGATTCCTAAAAATTAAAGTGACCCTTGGCTTACGTCTTATAGACTAAATAGGACTTGAACTTTTTCACAAACAGAAAAATAAAATTAGCATCTAGATTATTCATGTATCCAACATACACCTGAATATATAGCATCTATCTAGCCTTAAAACAGTAGAGATGAAAGCCATCGCATTTGGTCTAAAGAAGCAAGTATCTAGTGATGGTATTGGCTTATAAGCAATTATAATGATAAAGGAATGCACACTACAAAAGTGTCCTGTAGATTGCCTTATGTAAGATGGACATCTTAACAATGTTGATTCTTCCAATCCATCAAAAGATAACTGGATTAAAAAAAAATGTGGTACAAATACACAATGGAATATTACGCAGTCATAAAAAAGAAGAAAATCATGAATTTTGCAGCAACTGGGATGGAATTCGAGTTTATGATACTGAATGATCTCTCACAGAAACAAAGATCTGAGTATCACATGTTCTCACTCATAAGTGGACCTTGAACAACTACTGTAATACTATAAGAAAAAGATTGATAGTGGCGGGAAACTATGGGGGGGCGGGGCAGGGAGGGGCAGGGAGGTGGGATTAACGGTAGTCAATATTTATCTGGGGAATGGGGGGCACACCTCATCAATAAGGGTACCTGCACAACGAATATTTGTATGCCTAACACTTAACTGTACCTAAAAATTTAAAATAAAAAAATATATTTAAAAAAATGTGCCCTAAACTCAAGAGTCACATATGTGCATATTTAAATAACTTATTGTCTAGAACAGCACCAGTCCCAGGGTGGAAACTTAAAAAAGTACTTGCCGAATTATGCTAAAATATTAAAAAAATGAACTAACTCAATTTATGAAATAAACTATGAGTGAGCACCTTACATTATCTTGGAGTGGGGATGGTTTTTCTAAAGAAACACTGCAGGAAACAAGAACAAACATAAGGGAAAGTGTTATGACCTGTTACAGATATTAAAACTTCTATTGCGTATGCACAAGGTCAAATGTAAATGATAAATTTTTTAAAAATGCAATTTCTGTGGCAGACAATGGGCTACTGAGTCTATTATACAAATGCACTTGTGAATTATTATAAAAATCAAATACTTCAAAAGTCAAGAAGATTCAATGGCAAATACATATTAGAAACATGTTCAATCTCATTTGTGATCAAGTAACTGCAAGCAGAAACCATCATGCGATAGCATTCCCATTCATCAAATTGTAAATGACAAAAAAAAAATTGTCAATCACCTAGCTTATCCAGAATTGGAACACAGGAAAATGCATACAATATTTGTAGAAATATAGGTTGGTGGCTGGGCTTGGTGGCTCAGCCTGTAATCCCAGCACTTTGGGAGGCCGAGGAAAGTGGATTGCCTGAGCCTGCGGGTTCAAGACCCATCTGGGGAACTTGGCGAGACCTCACCTCTACAATAAATCAAAAAAATTAGCCAGGCGTGGTAGCCCGCGCCTGTAGTTCTGGCTACTTGGAAGGCTGAGGTGGAAGGATTGCCGGAGCCCAACAGCTCGAGGCTGCAGTGGCCGGGAGCGTGCCACTGCACTCCAGTCTGGGAGACAGTGAGACTCCAACTCAAAAAAAAAAAAAAAAAGAAATATAGGTTGGTGCAAACTTTATATAAGGCAATATGGAAATACATAGTAAAATGTTAGAATTGCAAATATAGATTTTCCCTAGAAATTTACTTGCTGAAAATTTACTCCTAGAAAGTAATTGTACAACTATAAAAAGATGTTTACTCCAACGTTATCTGTTTATTTTTTAAAACTTTAGATTCAGGGTGTACATGCGCAGGTTTGTTATGAATATATTGTGTAATGTTGGGGCTTCTACTGAACCCATCACCCAAATAGTGAACATAGTGCCCAATAGGTGGGTTTTCAACACTGGCTCCTTCCCTCCCTTCACCTTTTGGAGACCCCAGTGTCTACTGTTTCCATCTTTATGTCCATGTGTACCCATTGTTTAGCTATTTGATTTTCTGTTTCTGTGTTAATTCACTTAGGATAAATGTCTCCAGCCTGATCCATGTTGTTGCAAAGGGCACGATTTTATCCTTTTCTATGGCTGCATAGTGTTCCATGGTTTACATGTGCCACAATTTCTTTATTTAATCCACCACTGATGGATACCTAGGTTGCTTCCATGACTTGGCTGTTGTGAATAGTGTTATGTTAAACATACGAGTGTAGGTGTCTTTTTTATGGAACAATTCCTTTTTCTTTGGGTAGCTATCCAGTAGTGGGATAGCTGTGTTGACTGGCAGTTCTATTTTTAGTTTTTTGAGACATCACTATACAGCTATCTGCAGGGGGTGAACTAACTTACATTTCCATCAACAGTGTATAAACATTTCCTTTTTTCTGCATCCATTTTAATAATAGCCATTCTGACTGGTGTGAGATGTTTTCTCATTGTGGTTTTTGTGCTATACTTTCTGATGATTAGTGATGTTGGCAATTTTTCATGTTTTTTGGCCACTTTATGTCTTCGTGTGAGAAATACCTGTTCATGTCCTTTTCCCACTTTTTTAATGGAGTTTTATTTTGTAGTTGTTGATTTGTTTAAGCTCCTTATAGATTCTGGATATTAGTCCTTTGACGAATGCCTAGTTTGCGAATATTTTCTCCAATTCTGTAGGTTTTCTGTGTACTCTGTTGCTAGTTTCTTTTACTGCGCAGAAGCTCTTTAGCTTAAGTCTGAACTGTCAATTTTTGTTTTTGTTGCATTTGCTTTTGAGGTCTTAGTCATACAATTTATTGCCCAGGCCAAAGTCTAGAAGCATTTTTCCTAAGTTTTTTTTTTTTTTCTAGAGCTGTTATTGTTTGAGGTCTGGCATTTAAGTCTTTAGTCGTCTTAAGTAAATTTTTGTAGGCGGTGAGATGTAGGGGTCCAGTTTCACTCCATACGGCTAGTTAGCTTTCCCAGCACCATTTATTGAATAAGGTGTCCGTTTCTCATTGTACATCTCTGTTGACTTTGTGGCAGATCGTCTGGCTTCATTTCTGGTTGTTGTGAGGGGGCCGAGATTCTGTACAGGCTCCACGCTTGGGGGCAGCTTCCGTGCAAGTGACTTTCTGGGAGGCAGCTTGCAGTGTGTAATTCTTTTTGTTTGGTGGTGCAGGTCGGGCTGCAGTCCAGTAGATGACATTTAAAGGTAAGAGCCAGCAGGAAGGCTGATGCCCCGCGGACGCACCTGCCCTGACAGGGGTGGCAGGCAGGAAGAGGCTGTGATGGGGTGCGCCAAGGTGTCCCGGGAAGGGGCGGGAGTGGGAGCTCCAGCTCCTCGTCCTGAGCCGGCGGGAATGCGGTCCTCTTCCCTATCACGTCCCTGTTGTGAGGCTAGTGACCTTCTGTTTATAAAGGCCTTGTTCGTTGGTTCCCGGCAGCAGTGCAGCTGTGGGTCACAGACTTGCCTCTCTGCTGGCTACCACTAGAACACCAGAAAGGTATACACAATGGAATAATATGCAGCCATAAAGAAGGACAAATATATGGTCTTCGCAGCAACTTGGATGGATTGGGAGTCGATCACACTCAGTGATCTATCACGGAAACAAAGAACAGAGTACCATATGTTCTCACTCATAAGTGGACCTTGAGCAATTATAATACCATAAGAAAGTGATTGGCAGTCATGGGAAACAGGGGGCGGGTAGGACTAGCAGTTGAGGGAAACTGCTAGGGGAGGGAGGCCATACCTCATCAACAAGGGTACCTGCATAATCAATGTTTGTATACCTAACCCTGAATTGTACCCCACATCTTTATAATAAAAAAAAACACCAGAAAGGGTGTCAGGATGGAGACTCTCCCCCCAAGTCCGCAGCTGGCAGCTCCCCGGTCTGTCTTCCGCCGACAGGGCACTGTCACTCTGTGTAGGAAGCCAGTATTATATTTAATGGTTAAAAGAAAAAGAAAAAAAAAAGAGTGGAAATGGTCTAAGCATCCAACAACAGACAACCAAGGAGATAAAGTGTAATTTATAAAAGGCGAGTCTATTCAATTGCAAATACGCACACACATGCAGCGACATATTTATTGATATGGAAGGAGTCCCATCACTCATTGTGTGTTGAATAAGAAACAAGAGGCTTGAAACTATGTATAATGTTATGTTACTTACGTGAAATTAAATGAGTGCACATGTCCACACATGTACAATGAGAGTTTGTGAAAAATGACTGCCAAAATAATATGATGGGTGATTTATTATTTTTTTTTTTCCTACTGCATCCTTATACTGCTTGGATTTCTTATGATGGTCACATATTTCCCTTACAAGTAACCAAAGTTATGTTCTTTTTTTTTTTAACTGGCACACACATGTTTACTGCAACACTATTCACCATAGCAAAAATATGGAACCAACCATGCTGCCCATCGAAACTGGACTGGATAGAAAAAATGTGGTACATATACACGGTGGAATATTACACGGTCACAAAGAAGAACAAAATTATGGACTTTGAAGCAATTTGGATGTATTTAGAGTCTGTCATACTCAGTGATCTGTCACAGAAACAAAGAACTGAGAACTACATGTTCTCAGTGATAAGTGAGCCCTGAACATTTGTAATATAATAAGAAAGGCATTGGCAGTAGTGGGACATTGCCAGGAGAGGAAGGGTGGGCACATAACATCAATAAGGGTGCCTGATCTCAAACCAGGCAAAGTAGGGGCCCACGGGAGGCCCAAACTTTACCAGTATGATGACCACTTACATACCTAATTCTGCATGGTGCCCCACATCTTTAAAATAAAAAAAAAAATAAGCCCTTCCTAACCCCCGCTACAAAGCATAGTATTTATTATTCTCAGCCTCTTGAACCAGGACTGTTTTTTTCTTCTCATCTATTCTGTCAGCTCATTGTTTCATTCAGCTTAATTGTTTCTTGGAAATGGTACTGAAATAAATGTCCTTGAACTATCTTCATAGAATTTGGCCAAGAGCCTCAAAAGCCAATGCCACATCAATTCCCTACTACAACAAACTTTTCTGAGAGGACTAACTAATAGTGGCACTGCTTCACAATGCCCACTTGGCAGTTCTGTGGCCACTCCTCTGTTCGTGATGAAGGTACGGCTGGTGTTGGTACACAATCTCACGCAGAATCAACTGAAAGCCCTTATGGTGCATTTGTTGTAATGGGTGTATCTATGATTCATTTTTAGATTCCAAGTAACAAAAGGCAGGATTTGGCAGCCTCATGTGAACAGATGCATTTGCAACAACTTACCAACCCTGGGGTTGCTGGTAAACTGTTAGTGAGACTTCTAGATTCTGTGTTCTCTCTTTGATTCTAGGCTGCTCTCTTCAGAAAACAGAGGCAAAGCAAAAATGACACAGCACCATACATCCCTATTTCCTACACATAACCACCCATTTAGATATTATTTGACTGAATAAAGCAACCCTTGCTCAGTTTTGAAATGCACACATTTGTGTTCACTGGAGATTTTCTAATACTGGAAACAAACAAAAAAAGTTTATTTTCCCCCCAAATCTCACATGTGGGGATATGTTTTAGACCAGCTTTTAGGTCTCCCCTTGCTGTGTCATTCTCACATAAAATATTTTCTTCACTCATAGGAACAACTTCATGACATTTCAACTATATGAAATGGAAAAAAAAAATGAACTACTGAGACAGCTACTGCCAATGTTTTAAGAGAAACTTCATTCTGGATGGGAGATTTCCTTCCTTCCTTCCTTCCTTCCTTCCCCCTCCCTTCCTCCCTCCCTCCCTCCCTTGCCTCCTTCCTTCCTTCCTTCCTTCCTGGAGTCTCACTCTTGACGCCCAGGCTGGAGTGCAGTGGCACGCTCACGGCCACCACAGCCTCAACCTGCTGCTCAACCTGCTGGGCTTAGGTGATCCTTCTGCCCCAGCCTTCCAGGTAGCTGGAACTACAGACGCATGCCACCACACCCGGCTAGTTTTTTGTGATTTATTGTAGAGACGAGGTCTAACCAAGTTGCCCAGGCTGGTCTCAAACCACCAGGCTCAGGCAATCCTCTCAACTCGGCCTCCCCAAGTGCTGGGATTACAGGCTGAGGCACCAGGCCCAGCCTGGGAGATTTTCAAAAATAAAAGTAGAAGCTGAAAGTAGAACTAGACACACAGAATTTAGACTCAAAAATTGTTTATTAGTCCTCAGCAGTTTTTGATCCTTATTCCAGCTTGTACCCATGTCTCATTATTTTTTATCTGCCAAATATTTATGTTTAGTCTCTCCTGAATTAAGTACTTATCGAGCCTCATTTTACCGTGGCACTAAAAGATAGTGAGAAATGAATACATTTGATATTCCCAAAATGATATTGTCTCTTGGAGAAATTAGCAGATGGTTAACAATAGAACATTGTAGACCAAGAACCAGTGGCCACTGATGTAAATTCCATAGCATATCAATGCTAACAAAGACCCAATGCTCTAAAACTACCTTTGGCATGTAAGATGTGTCATCTGTCTATGTTATATGAGGGACATATAACATACTAACATGGAGAAAGCTGTTTTTGTGGGACTATGTACTCACCCCAAATCGCCATGAATATTGCAAAGAACACTGTGGACTCGTTATCAAACAAATAGGAGAACTGTAAAATAACAACAATATCACAGAGACTACTTAGCATCAAATGCCATACAGAAGGAGGAAAATTCCCAATCTTTCCAACAAACCACAATGCATGCATACCTTTGACGACAAACAAGTACTATTTAGTCTCCAATAGTCACACACTAGATCACAGAGGGGGCACATAATCATCTGACCTCCAATCTCAGGGTCACAGATTTCAATGCTGCGGGAGGAAAAGCCAAGTTATTTTAAAAGTGATAGACATGTAGGTGAAAGTCCAAGCTGCTCTTATTAGACCAACTGTTTATACATAGCTTCTCACATGTGACAGAAGGGGCAATGAAGCAGCAATTTCTGTAGCGGATCAAGTCATGCTATGGGGAATAGACTCTTTAGAGCCCATCATTTTTAAAAAAGATTTTCCATAAAGGCACCGGATGAAAAGCAGCTGCTATGTTTGGGTCTTTTATTTTTCGGAAACAACAATTATTGGCTGTCATAAGGAAACATTCGGGAGCAAATGCCAGAAAAATAATTATGATTTCAGTTCACATAAGGGAAAGATGTTTTCTGGATCCGGGCAACTTAGTTTCACTTACCTGCCTGTGTTACGTTCCATTGATAATAAACCATAAATAAAACAAGCTAAGCCAACCACAGCTGCAAAGGACAGCATTTCTGTGTAATATCCAAGAAAGACAAAATAGATACCAATTTTCTCTCCATAATATTTCCTATGGAAGAGAGTAAAAATAGAATCAGAAGTTAGAAGAACATCATAATACTAAAAGCCTTGATTTTATATTCAGACAGGCATATATTCTAATTCTGGTTCTACTGCTTTCTAGCCAGGTAATTTTGGTAAAGTTACTAAACTTTCTAACTTTAGTTTTCACATAATAAAACACAGATAATGCTTATCTCATGGGGTGAGGACTGATGTAAGGAGTATTACGTCAGTATGAACAGGGAAAACATATATCACTAGGAAGCCAATTAAACAGTTTTACATTTTTAAATAATGAGATGAGTTGAAGAACCTCTATATTTTAAAAAATTTAAAAGATTTAAAAATAAACTGCAGAATATTCTGCAATGCAACTTTTGAGCAATTAATTCAACAAATAGAAATCACATTGAAAACTGTCATGACATTTTACTTTATCTCTCTTTTTAAAATTGAAGAAAGTAAAATTTACCTCTTCCTCAAAGTTTGAATATCTGAGGGATGTTTACGGAATTGAGTCCTAGCTAGCAGACCAGGAAATTAAAAATGCCTACTTAATAAAAATTCTGTAAAACAGGCAGCTTAGCTCTTGCTTTCTAAAGAGTTGAAAAGTGACAGTATTACTTGGAACAAACGATCAAGTCTCACAACCAAGTGTTGTTCTTTTTTTATATTTTTAAACCGAGACTGCTTTAGGAACCAGAGAGTGCAGTTTTCTTCTCTAGCTCAGAAAATCAGGTTTTGTTGTTGTTTAACCTGATTAATCTTCCTCCTCATCCATACAGAGGGCCCAACTCACCAAATCTGTGAGCCTTTCCCCAGTTTTCTAAACTGATAGATGTAATCTCTTTTGCGTTCTAATACCATGCTATATAACTCTGTGAAAACACTTAATGTTAAATTTTAATTTCCACCTGCTCAAAAGGGAGGCCACTCTGAACACAAAGGTAAAAAATTTCATTTCCAAATAAGAAGATTTTGAAATATATTTCTCTTATTAACTTGCAATTAAATCATAAGACTGTCATCTTTCAATGTTAATCTGCCATTCACAACTTCCTTAAGTTTACTTATACTTAGAATGAATGGATGAACTTGCTCTTTTCCCAGCTTTTGACTGAAAAATACAGCAATTACTGTAATACTGTATAGCATCAATATCAGAAGATAATATAAAATATTTTGAAGAATGTACAATTAACCATGTCTATTTCCACTCAATGTTTTAAAAATCACAGAATCAACATTTTTAGAAGGTATAACTTCAGTATTACGGCTATAGATTTAGCTTAACTGTTCAAGAATTCATAAGGAAACAAAATTTCAACAACTTTGTTTTTTAAAGAACTACTTTTTCTCCTATTCAAAATTTTAAGGCTCTTATTTCTTGAGAATTAAAAAAACAAAAAACTCTCAAGAACTCTAGATACATGATTTTATAAAAATATTCTCAAAAAGAGAAATGGCTGAGCATTTATTAAATGAAATCAGGTTTGCTCTTATTATATGTAGAAATATACAAATTATTTTACTAAACTTTGAAACTGGGTGTTTAACAGAAACAGAATAACAATTAAACCATCTTTTAAGAGTGCAGAAAACCAGACATATCTTAGATTTGTATTACGTTAGAAATGTATAGAATATTGAAATAACATTTAAAGTTTAACTTAAGCTATCTTATTGCTTATACCAAAGAATATAAGAGAAATCAATAATACGAGACACTAAAGATTCAAGTATATAATTTTGAGGTTTTTTAATGAAAAAAGTGGGCCATATATTTATATCTATGGTATTTTTAACAAAAATATTGCTAAAACCATAAAACCAACAGAGAGGGAAACAAATAAACCCAATACAAGCCGTAAGTATCATGACTGAGAACATCATGGTCTTGAAAATATCTGTAGGTAAAGAACCCCAATTTCAACACTTGCTGTCACAAACCGGAGATAGAGAGTGGAGAAAAAGATGCTTAAGAAATTCTAGAAGAAATAAAATGTAAAGTAGGGTGGAGGACATCGACAAACAATGTTTCTTGGGAAGAATCAGATACAAGAAGACTGGTACTCCTTGGAGGTGCAGCAGTAAAAAAAGGAAATGAGAAGGGAGGGTTAGAATTTTGTAGAACTGAAAGAAGCGGCGCGAGCCAACTGCCCAGCATTGTGCACAAACTGCAGAAGAGGAAAGAACTAACAGAAGAGGGCGCTCTAGGGCTAGAAACTCTGTCCACGAAGTAAAAACACAAATTGAAACAAGCCTACCGTGGCCATAAAAAAACCTCGAAAAAAAGGTTTAACTATATGCCAGAATACTGAAGATGTTGGGACTAGGGAATTTACAGCACTGTCTATACGAAAGGATCCGGGCGGGGCGCGGTGGCTCAAACCTATAATCCCAGCACTTTCGGAGGCCGAGGTGAGAGGATTGCCCGAGTCCACGGGTTCGAGACCAGCCTGGGCAACTTGGGGAGACTTTATCGCTACACAAAATCAAAAAATTAGCCGGGCGTGGTGGCGCATGCCTGTAGTTCCAGCTACTTGGAAGGCTGAGGGGGAAGGATCCCCGGAGCCCAGCAGGTCGACGCTGGGGTGGCCGTGAGCGTGGGTGCCACTGCACTCCAGTCTGGGTCACAGAGTGAGACTCCATCTAGGAAGGAAGGGAGAGAGGGAGGAAGGATACGAAAATGAGCAGGACTGGAAGGGACAGCCTCAGAGAAGCAATATTTCCCGAGAAGAATCAGATACAAGAAGAAGACTGGTACTCCTTGGAGATGCAGCAGTAAAAAAGAAAATGACAGGGGAGGGTTAGAATTTTGTAGAATTGAAAGAAGCGGCGCCAGCCAACTGCCCAGCATCATGCACAAACTGCAGAAGAGGAAAGAACTAACAGAAGAGGGCGCTCTAGGGCTAGAAACTCTGTCCACGCAGTAAACACAAATTGAAACAAGCCGACCTTGGCCATAAAAAGCCGATATAAAACAAAAACAGAAAGCGGGAGACAATTTCAGTTGATGAAATTCCTCGAGAACAGAATATGAATGTTTAAAATACTGTAATAAAAAGCTATAAACTAAATAAAATACCCTCAAATAAACTTTTGCAGATATTAAAAAAAAAAAAACCCCACCAGAAATATAAAAACTAAGAAAAAGAATGAAAAAAAAAAAAGAAAGAAAGAAAAAACAAAGAAATAAAAAAATAAAAACTGATTGATCTCCGGAAACAAGTAGAACAAATGACAAATCATATCAGATCCTATCAGATTTATAATGCTAAAATTATCAGAGGAGTTCAAGAGCAAGTGTTAACAGAATTAAGTGAAAAATCTATCTGCAGATAATAAGAAAAACAAGAAACCCATCAAAAGAATGAAAATGAGATAGAGGAGTGAAAATGGTTACAGAGAAATTGTTTTAAATGAAGACAAAAGAAGGCCGTATATATAGCTGAAGTCCAAATAAAATTATTAAAATATATGAAATAACTAATATTGAAAACTATAATCCAAGAAAAATTTTAAGAAATAAAACACACACACACAAGCTGCACATTAGAAGGATCCACCAGAAAAACTGCCATAGAACCAAGAAAAATTATTTAGAACAATCAACTCCAAGATGTGTTAAAACAATCAGACTTTAAAACAAAGAAACAGAACTTTGCAAGTTTCCTGGCAAAGTGATAAAATAACATACAAGGGTAAAATAATTTCGTACTTAATAAGGATGCACTAAAGGCATTTTCACTAAGATTAGAAACATGACCAAAAAAACAAAACAAAACAACACTATTTCCACTATTGTTTTGATGTTATTAGTCAACACAATTAAACAAAAGAAAATAGAGATATAAGAAGTGGTAAAGAAAAAAATAAAATATCTCTACAGATGACTGAATAGCCTTATAGAACCAATGATAAGAACTAATCCAAAAAAGAATTCATCAAAGAAGCAGAATATTAAATTGATGTGCAAAGATCATCAGATGCAATAAACAAAAAACAATCAGTTAGAAGATGTAAGAGAAAACACAACTAAAAATAGCAACAAAATGTATAAAAACACTTAGAGCTAAATTTAAGAAAGTTTCATTACCGTATACCAAAAAAATGTCTCTCCAACAAACCCCAAAGTGGCTTGAACAAATAGAAAAACACACTTTTTCATTGGTTAGAACATTATCAGCATCAAATATGAGACCTATCCATCAATTGATAAATTTAATGGAATTCCAATACAAATACTTTTACTTTTTTTTTAGTGAAAAGTTAGACACGTTGACACTAAAGTTTTTATGACAGACTCAGGCAGAATATACAGGAAAACTTGGAGCAGAGCTATGATGAGGCACCAGCCCAACTAAATATTAAAACATAATACAAATATTAAAAAATGAAACTACGCAGGAAGTAGAAATGTGGATACATTCCTGTATAAAATGGCATTTTGATACTCAAATTCAAATGGTATAAAAATTGATAAATGGGACTTTATGTAAGATTACAAAAAAAACTTCTGTATGGCCAAAAAAAAAAAAAAAAAACTCGTAACGTCGAAATGCAATTGACAGGCTTGGAGAAAACATTAGGAATATATATCACAGATAAAAAGTATATAAAGAACTTAGAAACATTGAGAAGGGGGATAAACACTCTATAGAAAAATGAATAAAAACATGAAAAGGCAATTCACAAAGAATATATCAAAATGTCCCTTAAGATACAAAAAGATGTCTAACTTCATAATAAGAGAAATATAAATTTGAACTACGCTTACCTATCAGCTTGGCAAAATGTCAAAAACTTGTACTTTTAGACATTGCTGTTGGCAATGCCAAATAGTCCTATCTCAGTGAAGAGGACTTGGCAATAACACAATTACATTTGCATATATCCTGAGATCCAACAGTTTCACATGTAGGGATTTACCCTGAAGGTACGCTCTCACTAATACTAAAATACATATGGTCATGATTATTCATCGAGGCATTTTTTACAATTATGAAAGGCCCAACTATATACAGAGATATATAAAGCTGTAAAAATGAATGACTGATTAAACTATTGTAAATACACACAAGGGTGTACTATAAATCAGTAAAGATGAATAAGGAATGCCTCTATGAATGGATAAGGATTAATCTTCAGGCTATATGTGAAGGGAAGATGTCAAAGTATAAAAGAGTCTGTATGGAATGCTAATTTGTTTAAAAACGAAGAGATTTTAGAGATTTCATGACACAGTTAAAAGGTTTTTTAAAAATAAACACTAATAGTGTTGCAGCTCTTTTATAATTTGTCTAGCAGGCCTTCTGGTTTATTCCGGAAGGCCCCCCCACCAAAAATAAATAAATAAAATAAACACAGGAAACAATGAGAGAACAATGAACTTGGCTTGCCGTGGGGGTCACAGGGGAGGAGGGCCAGGAATGGGGTGAAAGATACAGGAGAAGGCATGCCACTGCCCTGCATACCTTTTGTGAAGTTTTACCTTTCTGAACCCTGTTAAAGTTACATCCATTCAAAAATTAAATAAAATTTACAAAGATGTGATGAGAAAATTAGCCCTCAAATCAAAAGCAAATGGAAATGAATGAACCTAACCACATTTCAAGTGAATAATAAAACCACACTCAAAAGACATAGAAGGGAAATGTTTAAAAGTAACTCGCGAACACAGAGTTTTATTCTACACCATTAGTCTTAGGCCAGGGAGAGGATACTGAAAACACACACTACGTTTTTTGTAGTTTTGTTTTTGTGGTGGTGTGGATGAACCAATTTTGAAACTATTTAAGATATCTTATAAAATTGAGTAGATGGGTAAATATGCCAGAACCTGTCATGAGACAAGTTTCTCACAGTGGAGTAAGGAAGATAGAAATATGAACGAAGGAGACGGCTAGGACGGCTCTGTGGAGATGAATGGAAATTAAACATATCAGTGTGTACTCGTGATTTCTCAGAGATGTATGTATATATCTGCTTCTGTGTGCGCATATGCATAATTATGTCAATATGTGCATATATGCACACATATCTTAATTCTGTCTACTGAAAGGGCCTAGGATGAAAGACACTCCAGTAAACAATGAGCAAACCTAGTGCTCAGATTGTGAGTTCTAATATTCCCCACTAAAAAGAACCAGAGTTCCTGGGAGAAAAAAGACCTGGGACAGGAAGATTCAAGATGACCCTGAACATGCCAGAAAGTAAAGAAATAAAATAATATTTTATTATGGCTGACGTAAGAGGGGTGGGGTGAAGGTATACAGAAGAAATGTTAAAAATACATAGTATCCATATCCGAGGGTTCCCACTGGAACTTTTATAAAGGAATACCAAGGGACAACAGATAATAAGGAAGAATTGCTGCAAGTTAGAAAATCATTTTGCAGTGAATACAGTAAAGATTGGTTCAGGTAAGACCATTTTATTCGCTAAATCTAGGGGAAATATTAAGAGCAAGGTAAAAAAGTGGAGAAATCTTTAATTGGGTGATCAAAATTAGTGTAAAAATGATTATCTTATTGAAAGCAAATCCCTTGATCAAAATTATAACGAATGGGCTAGGCACGGTGGCTCATGCCTGCAGTCCCAGCACTTTGAGAGGCCAAGGTGGAAGGACTGTTTGAGCCCAGGAATTCGAGGTCAGCCTGTGTAACATAGCAAGACCTCGTCTCTACAAAAAAATTAAAAAATTAGCCGAGCACAGTGGTGCTTACCTGTAGTCCCAGTTACTTGGGAGGCTGAGTCAGGAGGAGCGCCAGAGCCCAGGAGGTCGAATCTGCAGTGAGCCACGATTGTGCCACTGCACTCCAGCCTGGGTGACAAAGTGAGACTCTGACTCAAAACATAAAATTGAAGATTAAATAAAAATAATCACAAATCAGCGAAGGCTCCATGGAGTTGCAACTCGTCTCAGGAAAGGATGTCTACAGCGGGTGCTGGTATCGCTAATCTCATAGGAAGGGGCCAGTAGAGCTGGGGCCCAGGTCTCTCAGAAAGGCTGGTGCTGGCATGTCAGAGCAGGCACCGGGGGGTTGAGGTGGGGTGCTGGCTTTGCAAGTACCAAATACATTGAAAACTGAATACAGCTGCAGCAACAGGAAGAAACTGCCACAACTGAAGAAGCATTTGTTGGGGAAATGTTCACAAGAAGTAAACAGAAAACCCATGAAAAGCAATGGGAAGAAACAGATCTCTTCTTCCTCCCCCTCCAGCCAGCCTTTCAGACCCCTCAGTGCCTCTTTCTAACAGGGCCTAACAGTGAGTCAACTGGCCATGCGTGGTTTGTTCTAGCCTCCATTTCTTAAAGTGAGTTACAGAAAGGTGGGTTGGATGAGGACCAACAGTATAGTAACTAGCAAATTATACAAACGGGATCTCATGAAGTGCTAATACAATATGTCCCGATTTCAGTTGTCACTTTCTACCTGCACAGTCGCAGCCCTTAGCCCCCATCTCTCAGTTCATCCCCTTGCTGATATCTTGGTGGGGCCCCAGATGTGTCTCACCTCTATGACTAGAGAAATCTTTGGGGTACAACTTAACATTGCCTTCAGACCACTGTGTCAGGACCTCAGCTCTTCCAGGCCAATGATGCTAATTTTTTCAAAGAGGGTATATATATATATATTTTTTTTTTGAAAGATTAATTTCAGAGCGTCTCCCTGTGTTGCCCAAACTGGAATGCAGTGGCATGATTACAGTTCAACGTAGCCTCGATCTTCTGGATTCAGTCAATACTTCCACCGTAGTCTCCCAAGTAGCTGGGACTACCACCACACCCGGATAATATTTTGATTTTTTTTTTTTTTTTGTAGAGACAAGATCTCACTATGTTGCCTAGGCTGGTCTTGAACTCCTGGACTCAAGCAATCCTCCAGCTTTGGCATCCCAAAGTGCTGGGATTAAAGGAATGAGCCACCACGCCCGGCCCAAGGAGGCGCTTTTTCTTCAGTTTTCTCACCAAATCTCATTCCTTTCCCTACCCCAGAAGGTCAGTCCTCCTAAGAGGAGTGTTTATTTCCTTTTCTGCAGTCAACTGATTGAGATAAAATCCACATACAATAAAACACACCTAGTTTAAGTGTAGTGTTAGAAAAGCTCAAATACGCATGCCCCAACCATGTAAAGCATTTACATTGCTCAAAAAGTTTCAAGCCCCCACCACCTACCTCTGGGGAGAGGAAAACCTATTCAGTAAGTGGTGCTGGGAGAACTGGTTGACCACATGCAGAAAATTGAAACAGGACCCCTATCTATCCCTATACAAAAATTAACTCAAAATGGATCAGAGACCTAAATGTAAGACTCAGTGTGTTTTAAAATACAATGCAAGTTGATTGGGAAAAGGAAGGAAATTTCATACCAAATTACCCCCACAATTTATATTTTTATTTTAATGTTAATTTCACAAAACACTTGTCATTTGTGAACTTACTAAGTACTCCCCAGGGCTTCACTAGATATGAAAGTTATTGTGCAGGCCAGGCATGGTGGCTCACACCTGTAATTCTAGCACTTTGGGAGGCTGAGGTGGGAGGATTGCTTGAGCCCAGGAGTTCAAGACCAGCCTGGGCAACATAATGAGATCTCATCTCTACAAAAAAATCAAAAATATAAGTGGGTGTGGTGGTGTACGCCTGTAATCCCAGCTACTCTGGAGGCTGAGACAGAAGGATTGCCTGAGCCCAGGAGGTCGAGGCTGTGATGAGCCAAGATCATGCCACTGCACTCCAGCCTGGGTGGCAGAGTAAGACCCCAACTTAAAAGAAAAGAAGAAAGGAGGGAGGGAGGAAGTTATTGTGCATCTTTCTCTAGTAAAAAGTTGGACCAGATGGGATACTAGAACTCTTACTTATCTTTGAAGGATTTTAAGGACATTGACTTGATTTCACCTTCAAACTCACCTCCCTACACTAACTAGACTGGTAAAAGCATTGAGAATATAAAAGTCCCTTAGAAAGACAATGAAAAATTTTCTGAGAGAAGGATATACTAGAGTCTGACCAAACTCTAACCAAGCATTTTCTTTCTACCACCCTAGATGTTGAGACACAAGAAAAACCACTTTTTGCAGCGTTTCTCAGCAACAGTACAATTGACATTTTGAGCCAGACAATTCTTCATCGTTGAGTCCTGACCTGGGCATCATGTTTATTTAGCAGCATCCCTGGTGTCTACCAGCCAGATGCCAGTAGCATCCTCTCCCTACCCATAGTCATCACAGCCAAAAATTTCTCCAAACATTGCCAATGTCCCATGGGGGGGGGGGGCAAAATCACCCACAGTTAATAACTGCTAACTTGGCGTGACCTAGTCTCAAAAGGCCAGCTTCCTAAGGATGAAATAGAAGGAAAACATCTTTAGAATACAGTGAGACAAGTTTATATTACAACAGTAGTCTGCAAACTTTTTTTCTGCCTGACAGATTCAAGTTCACAAGCAGGGCAGTTCACTCTCTTGGATATATTCAGATTCTGACATAATCTACCTATAGGTTGTATGCAAAACTCTATCACCTTACGCTGACCCAAGAAAGAATATTAAATGCAAGCGAGTGAAAATGATGTTGTTATGGATCGAATTGTGTCCCCTCAAGAAGAAATGTTGAAGTCCTAACTGCCATTACCTCAGAATGTGGAAACAGGGTCTTTGCAGATGTAGTCAAGTTAAGATAAGGTCATTAGGGTGGGCTCTAATCCAACATGATGTCTTTACGAAAAGAGGACATTTAGACACAGACACAGACACGTACAGTGGAAGGGCTATATGGACACTGGAGTGATGCTGCCACAAGCCAAGGAACATCTGGGGCTACCAGAAAGGATCTTGCCCTACAGGTTTCAGAAGGAGCTTGGCCCTGCTGACACCTTGATTTTGGACTTGTGGTTCCAGAACTGTGAGACAATAAATTTCTGCTGTTCTAAGCCACCCAGTATGTGGTACTTCAGTAAAGAAACTAATACAGATTTGATGTAAAAAAAAAAATTGTAAGCCTGATTTGATTTTTAAAAATTAGTGTAATTTCAAAACATCAACATTTTACTAGTTGTAGCAAATTACTTTAATGCAATTACAACTAATTTAAGCCACATGACAGTAGAAATTGAAAATCTTGAAATAGAACTTATAAAAGTTATTCATTTGTACTATAAAAAATTACAGTCTATTAATAATCTTAACAGGATTGGGAGGGAGTCAGAGGACAGATGGTCAAATTACTCATGGCCCCCCACTTCCTACAGGGAAAAATCCAAATTCCTTAGCCAAGCATGGAAGGCCTTTTATAATTTAGTCACAGTCCATTTTCCAGACTCATCTTTGTCAAATTCCATCATACCTGCCTTGTTCCATGTGAAGTTGATCTGGTGCCTCCCAAATGTTTTCATGTCAAGGCACACACAGAAGATGCTAGTATTTGAGGTTACACTCGGAAAAATAGACAAAGTTGTGTCCAGTTGCTTCAGGCCCCACCTGGCAGCCCAAAGGCTAAAAAGAGCAATAAATGGGTAAACCTGAACCTATTCGGGGCAGCCCAGAATACCATAGCACACCACTCAGTCGGGAAGCTCTATTCTAATCCACTATGAGCCTTCTTAAACCTACAATGGTTTGAATGTTTGTGTCCCCTCCAAAATTCACATTGAAACTTAATCCAAATGCAACAGAGGTAGGACTTTAGGAAGTGATTAGGCCATGCCCTACCCTCAAGAATGGATTAGTGCATTATAAAAGGGCTTGAGGGGGCCAGCTTGTACCTCCCATCCTTATGCCATGTGAGGACACAGTGTTTCTCCCCTCCAGAGGATGCAGTAACATGGCACCATCTTGGAAGCAGAGAGCAGCCCTCACCAGATACCATATCTGCTGGCACCTTAATCTTGGACTTCCCGGCTTCAAGAATTGTGAGGAATAAATTTGTGTTCTTTACAAAGTACCTATTCTTGGGTATTTTGTTCTAGTAGCACAAACAGACTAAGACAATGCCTTAGTGTTCATTCAGGAAGTCCTACCGCTCACGGAGTTCACCGTTTCTCCACCTTGCAAACTGCTATTTATCCTTCAAAATCCAGCTCAATTACCATTTAATCTGTGATGTCTTTCCATTTCCCCTCTGCTATACTCCCCTTGCACCCAGTGGACCAGTCATAAGGATTCAAGGGTGGACAGGACAAGAAAGGTTCCTGCCCTCCTGGAGCTCACACTGGGAAAGATGGACATTAGCCTACCATTCACATAATTGATTATTTAATTATAACGGTGGGACATGTTTCTAAAGAGAAGTACAGATATCAGTGAATGCATTCAAGGGGACTGATCTATTCTGAGAGTCAAGGAAAGCCGCCTTGAAGGGGCAATATGTAGCAGATGAGTGCCAAAAGATAAGTAGGAATTAATAAAGCAATGTACAAATGGACGCAAAAGAGCATTCCATGTTCCAAACCAAGCATTCTTGTTCTTGACATCTTCTCGTCCACAGGACCTGGACACAGCAGATCCTAAATAAATATTTGCTGAATTAAGTTCTTTAAAAAGTTTTGAGGACCTTTAAGCATTTTGAGCACCTTTAAAAGTAATAATTATTTTTTGGAAGTTCTTTTCAATAATTCAAGTGTACAAATATTTACTGAAACATTATTATATAACGCAAGTCTCCAAGTGCTCAAGGCAAAAAAATGAGCAAGAATTTTCAGGTGAAGAAGACAGAAGAAGGTATTATAAGCAAAGTAGAAACCACAAGAAAAAAAAGTCAGGAAGGCAAGAGAGCACACACAACAGTCTGGAAATAGCATGGAATTTAATTCTGAAGCAGTAAGAAGCTTTAGTGAGGGACAAAGAGATTGGGGCATGTATAAGTTATCTATTGCTGAATAAGAAATTAACCCCAAAACTCAGAGGCTTATAACAGCACACATTTATTATTTCACAGTCTCTGTGGATCAGGAAGCCAAGCACAGCTTAGCTGGGTTTTTACTACCAAGTTCAGGGTCTTTCACAAGGTCATAGTTAAGATTTTGGCCCTGGATCTCTCACAAGGCTTCAACCAAGGTATCTTCTAGGGCCACAGTCATCTCAAGGTCTTTGTTTGCTTGTATGGTTTTTGTTTTTAGAGACAAGGCCTTGCTCTGTCACCCAGGCTGGAGTGCAGTAGTATTATCATAGCTTATTACAGCCTTGAACTCCTGTGCTCATGCGATCCTCCCCCCACAGCCTCTTGAGGCGTTTGCCACCAAACCCACCTAATTTTGCTATGTTGCCCAGGCTAGTCTCGAACTCATGGCCTCAAGCCATCCTCTCACGTTAACCTCCCAGAGGGCTGGGATTACAAGCATGAGCTACCATGCCCAACCATCTCAAGGTTGAAATGAGGCAGGATCTGCTTCCAAGGACCTCTCAGTGGTTGTTGACACTCACAGGTTGTTGGCAGGATTCAGTTCCTCATGGACTGTTAGATGAGGGACTCAGGTCCTTGCTGGCTGCCTGCCAGAGGCCACCCTCAGTTCCTTGCCATGTGGGCCTCTCTGACATGGGATGATACAGACAGAGACAGAGACAGAGAGAAAAGGAGAGAGAGAGAGAGATACTGCTGGCAAGATAACATTATAGCCTTTTGGAGCCTAATAACAGAAGTG
Source organism: Tarsius wallacei (assembly GCA_963574415.1). Classification (NCBI taxonomy): domain Eukaryota; kingdom Metazoa; phylum Chordata; class Mammalia; order Primates; family Tarsiidae; genus Tarsius; species Tarsius wallacei. Next base: position 46,275 of record CAUYQG010140331.1, read on the forward strand.
ATACTCCATCACTTTTTCCCTGTTCTATTCATTGGAAGCAGGTCACTAGGTCCAGCCCGTACATAAGGAATAGCAGGAGGTAGGGAGTCACTGGAGACCCAGTGGAAGAGTAGAAAGAAAAGGAAGCCATGTAGGAGCCAAAGAGGAAAATGTGGGGAGATGACAAAGGGAATCAAGTGGCCCCAGTGTCAGAAGACCCTGAGAAAGAGCATTCCAAGAAAGGGAGAGGGTCACCAGCATCCATGGTCTAGCGAGGCCTAGGGGACAATTGCAGAGAAGGTCACTGAAAAGGTCACTGATGCGACTTGAGTGAATTTCAATGGGAGGAGCTGAAAACCGGACAACGGTGCAGGAAGGAGGGCATGCAAGGTGTAGGGGCAGACAGAAAACTAGTGTCTTGAAAGAAACGGGGCAGTCAAGGCAAGAGCTGGCCTACAGCAACCGCTTCAGAAGAGGACAGACTCTCAGGCTGAAAGAGAGCTAGACGTGTTCATAGTCAGGAGGCAGGGACGGGGGTGGAGAACGGAAAAAGCCAAAGGCACAAGAGAGAAAAGGGCAATGTCAATTTGTGTGTAAGGTTCCCAGAGGGCTCCGGCAGATATAATGACAGGAGTTTAGACTAGAAATGGGTAGTGGATGTCATCTGGCTTTTTTCCTCTTCCCTGACTCGTCGGTTACTGCTCTTGCTCTGCTCTGTGCCCATCTCAGGAGCACTGGGTACTCTTCCCACCCCTTCCTATCTAACCACTTTCCTTCTCATTCTAACACTCACTCTAAGTTGACTCGGTCACTCTCCTGGTTTCAAGATGGTGTCACACCTGGCCCCAACTCACCCTTCCAGCCTCACATACAACCATAACACCCCACCCCCCTCTACACACACACACACACACACACACACACACACACACACACACACACACACGTATGCTCTGGTCAGTCTGAACTTAATTTATTTTTCAACCATGTAATGCTCTATATAGCTCTGGTCTTTGGAATGTCCTGAACGCTGTGTTCTCTGCCTGGAATACTCTTTTTTCGCCCCTCATAACATGACCAAATCTCAGCTTAGATGTAACTTCCTCCAGGAAGCCTCCCAGACTACCCCACCACGTAATCCTACAAGACTGTAAACTCTGTAATGGCCTATTTTCTTTTGGCCTTCTACTGGGCAGGAAAGCAGAGCCCATGCCCATGTTAGCCACCATAGCCTCAGTAACTAGTACAATGGTTGGCTCAGCTCAGACTTCTTGGAAGGAGTAGTATGTGCTCTGGTACACAGCCATCATGTCCACACAGCCTGTCCTTCGGGACTGAAGTACTGTATACCCCCAGTGCTGATAACCTTAGCTGAGTTTATTTCTGAAAATTACCCAGGGCCATATCCCTTTCCTGAGGGCAGCCCATGTGTCCAGTGCCTGTTGGCACAGGGATGCAGGGACATAAAGACCTGATCCTTTTGTCTCAATTTGGGACAATTCTGAGCCATCCCAGCTTCCAAGCCTCCTGTGGGATCAGTGGAGGCTTTCACTGTGACTGTCACAGTTCAACTGCCCCCTCTGCCCAATCTTGCTTCCCTCATCCCCCTAAAAATGTTGACCTAGAAAACATTTCTCAGTAAACCTCCTGTCTACAAATCTCCATCTCAGAGTTGGCTTCCAAGGGAACCTGACCTTAGGCAAGTGGATAAATACTAATGAATTTGTCTAAATATACTTTCCCAAAGCAGGCATGCCTACTACAATATTTCTAGGCCAGCCCCTACAGTAGCACATAGTGGGCCTTCAGGAGATGTTGACTGAACTAATCAATTTGGCCACTTAACCCTTGAATTCTTCCTGTGACTCTCACCACACTCTTGGTGGGTCTGTCAAATTATAGTACTATATTTCTTTGGAAGTTAAACAATTTAATTTATAAAATCATTATAGTTCATTCGGTTGACCTGTTACAATGGCTCTATCTGAGCACAGACTAGTTGAATGTTGCTGCTAACTATTGCCATAGAAGAAGCAAAATGCCAAGGTTGCGCTCAGAGAAACTTTCTTTAGACCACGTGAAACAAGATTGAAGGCAAACGTTCTCCAATAGGTGACAGCATGGCCCAGGAGCCTGGTGCTTTTCTTTCTGGGTGAGGAGCTCATAAAGAGAGTCTGTCATGGTCACTGTCCACAGAGAGACACACTTTTGGAGAACAGGAACATCTGGAAGCAGGTGGACTGGCAAGGCCATGTTCAGGGCCCTACTGTGGGCTTACAAGTGAAAGTACATCCAGGCAGCACTCACATGAGGGCAGACTGTTCTTATCTCTGAATGTGAACAGCATGTACCAGATTCAGAAATTTATTTCAAAACCAGCAAATTCATCCATCTGATTGGTGTTCTCTTTGATCCGCCCACAAGGTCAACCACATTTACCTCTTCATCTGTGGTTACAGCTGTGACCCACTGAAATCAATGGAAAAGAAAAGGGAAGGTAATGTTTTGTGTCTACTCCAAGTGATAACTGGAAGTTTACCACTGCTCTCACAGTACCTTTCATCTGAGAATCTCCTAAGCACACTTGCAGCATAATTCATTAATTCCTACCACTCCTCTCCAAGGCATGATTATTCTCTTCCCAAGATAGAGTAATCCAAGGCTCAGAAGGGATGAGCACTTGGCTGAGGTGGAGGCATTCAATGCCAAAAATCCAACTGGGAGCTCCCAATTCTTCGCCTGACTTTCTGGCTAGCTTGCTCCAGATTGCTTCCCAAAACAGGAGGCTAAAGGTTCACCAAACCTCTAGTCCATTCTAATTCTGCCTCCAAGAGCTTAACTCTGGGAACATTACTGTCCCTTTCTTTGCTTACTAATTTATTTAATATGTAATTTCTATATTTTGCTATCTTAAAAGTAAGCATGTTACAAAAAGTTATGGTACAGTATTTATTTACAAGCATATTCTTAGAAACCCCAATTCAGACTAAAGTTAAAGTTATTTCTCATAGTAATTCAAAATTGCTTTTATAGCCTCGAAGGTCACTGCAGATGTAATTAGTTAAGATTAAATTGTACTGTAGAGTAGGCCCCTAACTTTTTCTGTTGTTCTAAGCCATCTAGTTTGCAGCACTTTGTGACAGCAGCCCCAGGAAACGAATACAACCCAGAACTCATATCTCCGATACTTACAACTTTAAAGCCCTTAGAGTAGTCACAGTCTACCTGTTTGCAAGCAAAAGAGAAAGGGAGGATGGGGCTGAGTGATGGGGCATCTGGAGTATGTTATACCAGTGCAAATGGACTAAAATGGAAAGAGGAGAGAGACAAGGGAAAAATAAAAGCCAGACAGGGAGGTCAGGACAGGCTTTGGCAGGGGCAGTACAGATTGTCACCTTCTGTGGCTCCAACTCCACAGTGTAGAGGCTCCCAGTGGTTCTTTCCTTGTGTGAACTACAACCTGCTGCTACCTCCAAATAAAGGAACACAGTCCCCCCAGGAGAGGGGTGTGAGCACCAAGTTCCCCCACCTCCCATTTGCCTGCCTCTCTTAACCTCAGGAGGTCCCACCTTGCCAGTCTCCGAGGGAGGGAGCAGGTGCAGGCAGGAGTTGAGCATCACATCCCATCATCTCTCCTGCAGTTCCCAGACTGAAAGGATGCTGGAGCCTGAGCACGAAAGCAGAGTGGGACTGGCAGTTCAGGAAATATGATGCAGTTGCACCAGAGATGTCAAAGTCTCTCGTCTGAATACTTGCAAATAAAGCAGTGGTCTCCAGTGTCATATATTCGTTTAGAACCTGCAATGTACAAGGACTGTGCCATAGGAGGACAAGACACTGTGAGGCTCACAGCATCAGTGACAAATTCCACCCAACAGCAAGACAGTGAGACTGGCCTGCTGTGTCTGTCTCATTGTCTGACAACTTCAGCGATCCTACTTTCCCAACAAGGGTGCACTGGTTCTAGAGTCAAACTGAGAAGCATGTGAAGACACGAGGTTTATGAACAACATGTAACTGAGGAATAGCCTCATACAACTTCATGTCAAGTAAAAAATTATAATCATCATCATCCCACCAAAAGCAATGACTCTGGGATAAAAGAACTGAATAGTTCTCCCTAGAAACCCTATCTGTTGGTACTTTTTAATTCCTACTTTTTTCCCAATTAACACCCAAGTCTATGTCTTTACTTTCTCATCTAAATTATAGGATTTATTAGTTTACAACCTGACACGTCCCTCACTTGACTGGTGTCCCAGCCTTTCAGGAAGGCCCTGAGGAATCCATTAGATTGAGGGTTCTCAACCCTTATGGAGCATCAACTGAGACACATGACCTCCTCCAGCAAGCAGTTGTGGTTCCCTGCAACAGTGTTATGGGCTGAACTGTGTCCCCCTCAAATTCATGTGTTGAAGCCCTAACCCCTGATGTGACTGTACTTGTAGGTAGGGCCTTTAAAGAGGTAATTAAGGTTAACTGAGGTCATAAGGGTGGGTCCTAACCCAATACAACTGGTGTCCTAGTAAGAGGAAGACACACCAGGAATGCAGGCACACAGAGAAAAGACCATGTGAGGACACAGTGAGAAGGTGGCAATCTGCAAACCAAGGAGAGCAACCTCAGGAGAAACCAAACTTGTGAGAACTTCCAGCTTCCAGAACTGTGAGAAAATGAATTTCTGCTGTTTAAGTCACCCAGTCTGTGGTATTTTGTGATGGCCACCCTAGAAAATGAATACAAATGGTAATTCTCAACCTTCATTCCTTCATTCAACACAAATGTACTGAGCACATATTCCATACTAGGTGCTCTTCTGGTTACTAAACCAAAAACAAAAGAGACAAAGCCATGGGGGAGGGAAAGCAAGGGAAGCCCTCCCAAAATTCAATATCAGAGTCTCCTACTGGGGACAGATAGAATTTGAAAAGGTCTCCATGTAGGATCTAGCACGGACATCACGGGCCACCTTCTCAACTTGGCCCCTTGCTGCCTGCCCAAGGATCACAGCACCAGACTGCCATGTTGAGGACAAGAACTGCGTCTCCTCATCTTTTTAAACAGTCTAGAATACAGATGGTATCAAGAAGGCACCCTCTCTTCCCTGTGCCACGGACCTGGTTCCCCAGCAATCCCTCTCTTCCCCACCCATGGTTCTCAACGAGAGGCACCTACACCTGCAGCATCACCAACCCCTGGGAACTTATTACAAAAACGAATCCTCAAGCTCCCCCCACCACCCTCCCAGATCATAACTTCTGGGGGTGCAGCCCAGGCTTCCAGGTGATTCTTAGGCAGACAAAAGTTTGAGAATCGCTGTTCTCCACTCTCTGGTGTTCACCCACAACCTTGCTCTCCTCCTCATAATTGCAGCAGTCCATTGTTCCCACTTTCTGTGTGCCAGGGCCTGTGTGCAACACTCTATATGCTGGCCTGAAGACCGTCAGTACCCTCAAAGTTGAGAAAAGAAAATCACCCCAGCTTACTGAGGAGGAAACCGGGGTTCAAAGAAACTGAGTCATTTGCCCAGTAACTCTCAGCTAGTAATGGGATCTGGATTCAAAAAGGCCAAGGTGCACACTTTTTCCTTGGGCCTTTCAGTTGTTCACTTTCCTGTTATTGTCAGTCAGTATTTTTTAGGCATTTTTTAGGCTCATGCACCTCACCTGAGCCCTTTATGATCTGCTTTCCATGGCTTAGCAATATACACATTTTGAAAGTAACACTAATTGATTTCTGCATACTCAGAATGCCCATTTACATTTTAACATGAACCCTTCCTTCCTAACTACACAGTGTATTACTAAGTTCCTTACATACATTTGGGAAAAATGGATATTCTTCCCTTCTTTATGGGAGAAAAAGTATTTTCTTCCCTTCTTTACAGGAGAAAAAGTGTTTACTCCTATTTTATAGAAAAAAAAGTAAAAAAAACTAAAAGCAATCTGATGATAGGGGAACAGGAACATGAATGTCATAAAATTATATTTTCTATAGCATTTTAGACTTGCATTTGGCAAAATGAATCTGCAGTCCAGTGAAGGTGCAATGCCCAACAAAGGAGTGAGCGGAGGGACAGGGTTTTCAGAATGTGTCTGCTCTAAGACAACCTTTAAAAAATAAGGATAAGTGTGATGAGGACATGGAGAAAACAGGAATCCTCAGACATCAGTGATAGTAATGTAAAATGGTACAGACACTTGGGAAAACAATTTGGCAGTTTCTTAAAAAGTTAAACAGAAGCTTTCCCTATGACCCAGCAATTTCCCTCCTAAGTATCTACTCAAGAGAAATGAAAACATATGTCCACATAAAGACTTGTCTTTATAAAGACTTGCCTATGAAATTACATTTTCTGCTTGCTCCTTTGCTAGGCATTGCACCCTCACCAGACTGCAGATTCACTCATTCTGCCAAATACATGTCTAAAATGGCTATAGAGCCAGGGTCGGTGGCTCAGCCTGTAATCCCGTGCCTTTGGGAGGCTGAGGTGAGTGGATTGCCTGAGCCTGCAGGTTCGAGACCCACCTGGGCAACTTGGCAAGACCTCATCTCTACAATAAATCAAAAATCAGCCAGGTGTGGTAGCACGCGCCTGTAGTTCCAGCTACTTGGAAGGCTGAGACAGAAGGATCGCCGGAGCCCAGCAGGTCGAGGCTGCGGTGGCCGGGAGCGGCCACTGCACACCAGTCTGGGCGACAGTGAGACTCCAACTCAAAAAAAATAAAATAAATTAAATAAATAAAAATAAAATGGCTATAGAAAACATAATTTCATGGACTTGATTTATGACCACATAAAGACATGGACTTGAATGTTCATGGCAGTATTATTTATAGTAGCCAAAAGATGGAAACAGCACAAATGTCTGTCAACTGGTGAATGGATCGCAAAATGTGGCCATACAGCGGAATATTATCCAGCAGTAAAAAGAAACAAACTACTGACACATGCTAGCTACAACACAGATGAATTTCAAAGACATTATGCTAAATGAAAAAGATCAGACGCAAAGACTGATCCACTTACATGAAATGTCCAAATAAGACAGGTCTATAGAGACAGAAAGTGAGTAGTTGCCTGGGTCTGGGAAGGGGTGAAGATGAACTACAATGGTGCACAATAGATCTTTAGTGGATGATGGAAATACTCTAAAAATGGAATGTGGTGACAGCTACACAACTCTGAAATCATTATATAGTACACTTAAAAGTGGTGGATTTTATGGTATCATTAGAAAGGGGAAGGGCTGTGAATGGAACTCCTTGAGGTCCACAGACCGGAGCTGTTTGATTTGGTACAACTGAGGCTTATTAACTTCAATACACATGCCAGCCACAGGGAGAAGCAGTAAATTGTTTTCTTCTTTGATAAATGCCTTGAAAGACAACACAAGGGAACAGTCCCCTGGAGCAGAGGTTCTGCTTCTGAGCAAACATTCCCTGAGGTATGATAAGGCAAGGATAAGCCTGCCGGAGTCTGGGCCAGGGAAAGAGAAAAGGAGGCAAGGCCCCGGGGGAGTGGTGCTAGAAGGGCTCAGGAGAGAAGGAAAGTCCTCCCCTCATAGGAAGAGTGAGGAGAGTGGAAAGCAAAGAATGGGTAAGAGGAAGAAGGCTTGTGGCTCCAAAAGGAGTAAGCTGTTACAGAGAGCTGGGCACCACCTCACCATTCACTTCAACCCAGTAAAACATCAAAAGAGCAACACCTACAAAAAACTCCTAGGAAACTCATCAGAAAATAAAGTCAAGATTCCAGGACTCCACCTGCATCCCACTGAGCTGGGAAGCAAAGGGGGAAGTGCCAACCCCATTTAGAGGGTTGAATCTGTCGAAGACTGTGATCTGTCAGAGGCAGGACACAGGAAGTGGCGAGGAGGAAGCATAGCCTCACAGGAGGCCCAGGGTGTGACAGACCCAGACTTCCAACCTCTCCTGAGCTGGAGATAGGGGAAGAAGGAGGCTGGACTCAAGGCCTGCCACCTAATTCAACTCTGCAACTCACTAGCTGCTTTCCACAAACTATGTCACCGAACCACCTCCCCATCCCATCTCCTCAGAGGTAAAATGGAGACTTAATTTGCTCCCAAGTGAGGGCTGATGTAAGGATGAGGATGGATGAGAGACTGTAAGACATTCCAAGTACAATTGTATTTTGCTGTGTATATAAATAGCTTTTCACTGCTCCCACTGGATTCACCATTCTGACACTTTCTTTTACATACTCTCAAAGGTAAGGGAAAAGAAAAGAAAATGTGAAAGAAAATATTCCCAACTCCACTGAACGATCAGGTCCTTCAGTCATGAGACAAGTCCCCTGAAGACAAGCAAAGAGGAAAACTACTGAAATGTGGGGGCAGGGGCTGCCCCAGAAGAACCAAGGCAAAGGGGTCCTGCCATCCAAGATTTAAAAAGAAGGAGAGAGAAATATTTCTGAGGGAGTCATTAAAAGTAAACGCTCACTCCTTGCAAATGAGGAAACCAGGGATGAAAGCATGAGGGAATGGGCCAATACTTATCCCACCTGGAGAACACACTTCAAAGTTTGTACTTCCAAAATCAATTTCTTTATCATGGTACTTTATAAGATTTCCTTGTTTGCTTGTTTTTAATGAACAGCAAACACACAGCATTGAAAGTGAAGCCTTATTCATCATTTATGTCAAAAGGGCTGTAAAGGTCAGAATCCACCTGAGTGACAACCATTACTAAAGTTTTGGGGATGGAAATACAAAAGGGTTGAATGCAAAATCCTTCTTCTTATATTTTCTTCTTCCTTGTAAACAAAAGCAGTTTGACAGCATTAATGGAACTAAATCCCTCTCATCTTCCCCTTGCCTGCTGTCACACTCAAATTCTCCAGAACACGTGAAAGCAGCCCTAGCTTATTTTAATGACTAGCTACAACCAGGGTAAAAATCAACAGGGTTTTGAGAATAAATCTGATAAATCCTGTCCTTCAAAAAGAGGAATTTGTTTAATGCTTTTGGCTTTATCTTGTATAACCTACCCATCATGAAACTGGGAACCTGTAATTTATGTATCCAGTGAAGATAAAATTGATTAACAGGTCAATGTAAATGTCAACTTGGGGGAACTGAACAAATGTAGTTCCATAGGGTCATTTCTTGCCCAGTACCATTTAACATTTCCATTAATTACTTGCTGACAGAATAGGTGATAGAATTGGAGTTGTATCATCAAATCTGCCAATTTAAAAAAAAATTTAGGCTCAGCTCGGTGGCTCAGCCTGTAATCCTGTGCTTTGGGAGGCCGGGGTGAGTGGATGGCCTGAGACCGCGGGTTCAAGACCCACCTGAGCAAGTTGGCGACACCTCATCTCTACAATAAATCAAAAATTAGCCGGGCGTGGTAGTGCATGCCTATAGTTCCAGCTACTCAGAAGGCTGAGGCGGAGGGATCACCAGAACCCAGCAAGTCGAGGCTGCAGTGGCCGGGAGCGGCCACTGCACTCCAGTCTGGGTAACAGAGTGAGACTCCAACTCAAAAAAAAAAAAAAAAAAAAAAAGTTTAAATGCAAATAGGTCTTGGCATGTCGAAAGACAGAGAGGAATCATTTGGTATCCTCAAGGTCCTGCCTGCTACAGAGTAGGTGCCCAATAAACATTGGTTGAATGAAATAGATGTCAACAAAAGTCCAGCATGATGGATTCTGTAAAGGAGGAAGAGGAGAATCAGTAAAAACTGTTTTCATTGACACCTATTATAAATTCAAAGCCCAATCTAAAATTACTTCTAACAATACAATCATGACCCAGCAAAATCAAGAAAATCTAGATATCAATGATGTAAAAAATCAAATATAACTAACAAGAGAAAGCATTAAAAAGTCGGGAACACACTCATAGTTCAAAATGTGGTACACACTTTGTTAAGCTTTTCCTTGTGTGCACACACACACACACATAAAAATATATTATTTCTGGACTGTGAAAGAGAAGGAAGAAAAGGATGAAGGAATAACCACCCAAGATTAACTGTCTTAGCAGAAAACAGCAACAGCAAACAAAGGTGCAGCTGGGTGGAGAAAAAAGAAAAACAGCCACACCTAAGCCAAACCTCTGGAGCTGCAAGTCATGCACTCCCAAATGGCTGCTCACTGGCAAGCAGAGCAAGACAGGACAGGACCCCAGAGCTAAAATGCCACCAGGTGCACCTCTCTCCCAGCTGAGGGGCTTCTGGAGGTTCTTTTTGGTTTTGTTTTTAATTATAAAGGGTGCAGGGAGAAACAAAATGTCCCAATGATGAGTATTCTACTGGAAGGTTCAACCAGCATCCACCCTCCACAGGAAGCAGCAGGATGTAACCAAACACAGACTCTCATTTACAAAGGGAGGATTTGAGCAAAAGGCAGACAAAGACACAGAGGAATGTAGAAAAAAATGTTCATACCATTTTTTGACCATATAACAGACCTGGATAGAACTTTTCTTGGTTAAAAAAAAAAAGAACAAGCAGACAATACACAAGGGCTCTTCAATAATAATAACTAAAATGCTGGAAAGAATTTAAACAATGTTTTGTTCTCTTAAGGAAACTTGAAAGGAATATGACCTGTATGGGGGAAAAAAAAGAGATCAAAGCAGTCATATCAAAGTTGACATGAGGCACTAGAGAAGTGAGGAGAAAAGCAACACCAATTCAGAATTTACAGATGCATGAGAAATGCCCAGAAGCAGAATTAACATTTCAGAAAACTCAATCTAAGGCAAGGAGTGCTGACTTCAGGAAACAGAAAAACAATCACCCAGAAGGCAGAAGAAAAGGAACAAGAATTTAAAAGGAAACCATGGAGGACAGATGACTGACAAGTTTTGTTTATTGTAGAAAAGTACATTGACCTCTATTAGACATTCCCAACTTTGCTAACGGACAGATAACAGGGAGAAAGACCCCTACCATCCACAGGATGGAGAATTTAGCAGTAACTCTGAGAGGTAGGTCATTTCACTAAAAATTCAGCAGACAGTTATGGGTTGTCTTCCACAGGCCAGGCACTCTGCTAGGCCCACAGAATAAAACAAATGAGCTTCCCACCCCTTAAGGGCATATAATCTCATAAAAAAGCAGAAGATAAATAAATAAATACAAATATTACAAATTGCCACAGGTGCTGTGTAAGAAATAAACAAGATACCCAGGCAGAAGACAAAAAAAAAAAAAAAAAGGACCTACTTTAGACAGAATGGCAAGGAAGATCCTTCCGAGGAGATGACTGACTCGTTTATTTGTTATTTTTATATATTTGCCAAGGAGACAACTTTTAAGTGGAGATATGAAAAGTAGGAAGGAGCCAGCCATGGGAAGAATGAAAAAGTAGTTCCAGACTGAGGGCACATGAACTATGAAAAGCATGGTAAGTTTGAAAGAGGATGGATTATAGAGAGCAAGATGATAGTAACACAAAATGAGGTCTAAGAAGTGGTCAGGGTCCAGGTCATATACAATATTGCAGGCTGTCGTACGGAAAGTGGACAGTCTACTGTCTTAATTCAGGATGCTATAGCAAATAACCAGAGACTAGGTAACTTATAAGCAACAGAAATTCAGGTCTTGCAGTTCTAGAGGTTGGGAAGTCCAAAATCAAGATGCTGGCAGATCTGGTGTGTGGTAAGCACCTACCTCCTGGTTTGCAGATGGCCACATTCTTGCTGTGTCCTCACATGCCAGAGAAAAAGAAGAAGCAGACTCTCTTCTCACAAGGGCCCTAACCATCTTAAGGGTACCACTCTCATGACCTAGTTATTTCCCAAAGGCTTCATCTCCTAATGCCATCCCATTAAGGTTAGGGTTTTAACAGAGAAGGCTTGTGTCAGATGTTTGCCCATGTCTAGCTGGCTGTGGAGTAGACTGGCCTCCAAAACATCAGCAAAACTGTCATTGCAGGGCTAGAACACTAACTCTCTTCTGTGGCTACAAAAATCAGTTTATAAAATTATCTATTCATGTTAAACTTGTCACAGATTTAATCTATTTAGTTTAAAGCTCAGATCTGTATAGACTAGGAGGCAGCCATAGATGGGAAGATTGCTGAGTCAAGATCTGGATCCCTTTTCCAATCATAAGACCCAGTTCAAGTCTTGCTATCTGTGCCTCAGTTTCCTCATCTGTAAAACCAAGGGGAGAGAACAACCTGCTCTCTAAGGCTCTTTCACAATCTGAAATGTAGGAAATCTCTGAGAGGAGGGCCTACTTACGTAACTAGCTAGTTACTGAATGTTAAAGTAGAAGGAAATTTTTGTGCCAAACTGAGATAATCTGCTCAGATTTTTCTTGTGCAAAGTGTGGAATATTATTTTACCAAAAATATATCATATTCATTTCCATAACTACAAGACTTTCATGCATACCACTGAAATTCTACAAGTATTTGTTGAACAAGTGGCAAGCTTTGGTGATATAGTTACTATCTTTTACGTTGAATAGGAAATTTTTAGCCCAAACTTCGTTATTAATCACTGCCCATTTAACAAACAGTTTATTAAGATACTGCCCTCTGACAAATGAATATTATTTGTCAAATATGTTTAAATGTAATGCTTTAAAAAATGAATTAATGTTAGAGAGAGACATTTGTATTCTTTAATTAAGCAGACCTCTACAAGGCAATAGATACTACTTTTTACTGCCTGTATCTCTGATCAAAAATCTGTCTACTGTGCTATATTGAATCCTGCCTAAAGGATTCTGGGTATATGAGATAAGATATATTAATTCATACATTCTACAAATATTTGTTTAATTCCTACAATGTGCCAGACATCATTGCAGCACCAGGAATAAACAATGAATGAAACAATGTTTCCTGTCTTTTAAAACTTATAAAATTTTGATAAATCTATAAACATAGAATAGTTCATATTGTTAAAATGTCCATACTACCCAAAGTGACTTACATATTCAATGCAATCCCTATCAAAATTCCAATGACATTTTAAATAGAAATAGAAAAAACAATCCTAAAATTCATATGGAATCACAAAAGACCCCAAATAGCCAAAGTGATCTTGAGCAAGAAGAAAAAAGCTAGAGGCATAACATCTGATCTCAAAATCTACTACAAAGCTATAGTAATCAAAATGGCATGGTACTGGCACAAAAAAGACATAGAGACCAACAAAACAGAATAAAAAGTACAGAAATAAATACATGTATTTATGATCAACTGATCTTCAACAAAGATGCCAAGAACATACATTGAAGAAAGAGTGGTCTCTTCAATAAATCGTGCTGGGAAAATTGGATATCAGGTAGACAATTGAAATTGGACCCTTATCTCACCCCATATACAAAAATCAACTCAAATGGATTAAAGACTTAAACATAAGGACAAAAACTGCAAAGCTACTAGGAAAAACTTAGAGGAAAAGCTTCTTGACATTGGTTTTGGCAAATATTTCTTGGATATGTCTCCAAAAGCACAGGCAACCAAAGCAAAAATAGACAAATGGGATTGCATCACACTAAAAAACTTACGCACAGCTAAGGAAACAACCATCAGAATGAAAAGCAACCTACTGAACAATAGAATATGCTTGCAGACTAATCATTTGTTATTGGGCTAATAATCAAAATATAGAAGAAGAAAACAGCTAATTATTAAGAAAACAAATATCCTGATTAAAATGGGCAAAGGACCAGAAAAGATATCTCTCAAAAGAAAGCATATATATGGCCAACAGGTTTATGAACAAATGCTCGATATCACTACATCATAGAAATGCAAATTAAAATTATGATGAGCTATTACCTCATACCAGTTAGTATGGCTATTAACAAAAAGACAAAAAATAACATTAATGAGGACCCCGCAAAAAGGGAATCCTTGTGTACTATTGGTGGGAATGTAAATTAGTACAGCCATTATGGAAAATGTATGGAAGTTCCTCAAAAAATTAAAACTAGAACTAACTTAGAGTCCAACAATTCCACTTCTGGGTATATATCTGAGGGAAATAAAACAGTATGCTGAAATATCTACACTCCCATGTTCATTGCAGCATTTACAATAGCCAAGACATGGAATGAACAAATGTCCATCAACAAATGAATGGGTAAAGAAAATGTGGTATATGTACACAATGGAATACTATTCAGTCTTTAAAAAGAAGAAAATCAGCCGGGCTCGGTGGCTCAGCCTGTAATCCCGCGCTTTGGGAGGCTGAGGTGAGTGGATTGCCTGAGCCCGCAGGTTCAAGACCCGCCTGGGCAGACGAGACCTCATCTCTACAATAAATCAAAAAATTAGCCAGGCGTGGTAGCGCACACCTGTAGTTCCAGCTACTTGGAAGGCTGAGGCGGAAGGATCGCCGGAGCCCCGCAGGTCGCGGCTGCGGTGGCCGGGAGCAGCCACTGCACTCCAGTCGGGGTGACAGAGTGAGACTCCAACTCAAAAAAAAAAAAAAAGAAAAAAAGAAAAGAAAATCCTGTCATTTGCAACAAAATGGATGAACCTAAAGATTATTATGTTAAGCAAAATAAACCAAGCACAGAAGGACAAATACATGATCTCACGTATATGTAGAATCTAAAAAACTCAAACTCATAGAAGCCGAGAATAAAATGGTGGTTTCCAAAGGCTGAGGGTGAGTGGTGGATTGGGGAGATATTGGTCAAAGGGCACAGACTTTCAGTTAAACAAGAAGAATAAATTCAAGTCTCTATGGTACAACATGGTGGTTATAGTCAGTAAAAATGCATCGCATACTTACAAATTGCTAAGAGAGTAGATTTTAAATGTTCTAACCACAAAAAAAAGTATGTGAGGTAACGAATATGCAAATTAGATTGATTTAGCTATTCTACCATATTTATCAAAATATCATGTTGTACACCACAAATATATATAATTTGTACTTACCAATTAAAAAATTAAAATCCACAAAAATAAACAAGTAATCACAGAGTATTCTATATGGTAAAAAATGCTATGAACAAAATAATGTGGGTTAGACTTTATATTCTCAGTGAACACATCTTTTACAAATGGGAGCAAAATAAAGGCATTTTCAGACAAAAACTGAATTTGCTGCCAGCAGACACACACTAAAAGAAACTCTAAGGAATGTTCTTCATGAAAAAGAAAGGTGATTCCAGGTGGAGGATCTAAAATATAAGGAGGAAGAGCTGAGGAAGTAAAGAAAGACAGGAAAATAACACGCATGGCAACAATCATTTATGATCAGGAGGGAGGTAAATGGAGTTAAAGTGTCCTGAGGTCACTGTATCATTCAGGAGGAAGATAAAGGTATTTTTAAGTAACTTTAGATTCTGATGAGTGAGATATACATGTTGTAACTTGAGAGTAACCATTAAAAGAATATAAATAGAGTGCATAAATTTAAAACCAAGAAAGGAAAAAAATGAAAATTATATAAAATAACCAAAAAGGAGGCAAGAAAGAAAGAAATGAAACATAGGATAGGCAAAACAAATAGTAAGCCCAAATTGATTTAAACTCAAATAGATCAGAGATAATATTAAATTTGATGGAGCTAAATGGTCCAGTCAGATTATCAGAATGAATATAAAACAAAATCCAGCTGTATGCCATTCACAAAAGAACCATTAAGATATAAGAATATAGAAAGTTGGAAGCTGAGTAACACAAATACAGAAGGAAAGCTGATACAGAGGTATATAGCTACAGATACACATATATATACAAATATATATATAAAATATCATACACATGCATATATACACATATACACAGGAGGACCCCCAAAAATTGGAATTTATTTATAAAACATTGTGTACTTATTCTCACACGTTTAAACTTCAGTCACCTTCAAAGTACTCTTTATTTGATGCAATACACCTATCAAGACGTTTTTCAGTTTTTGAACTTGTCAATTTTGAAGCCTTTTTTTAGTGCTTCAGCAGTTTTTTGTTTCACCTCTTCCATATCAGCAAAACGTTTCCCTTTGAGGACTTTTATCATCCAGGGAAACAAAAAAAAATCTCTTGGGAGGAGATTGTGTGAATAGTGAGGGTGGGGTACAGGGATCGAGTCGTTTTTGGCCAAACACCCAGTGTAGTATGGTGCATTGTCATGATGGAAGAACCAGTCACCTGACTGCCACAACTTGGGACGATTCTTATGCAAATCATGATACAACCTTCCCAAAACTTCCATATAAAAACTTTGGTTGGCCATTTGATCCAGAGGAACAAGTTCCAAGTGTATTACAAGGGGCCTGCCCTCCAACGATAACTCCAGTTTGTGGGGGGCAAAGGTCCCCCTTGTATTATACAAAGTACCTTCATCAAGGCACCAACAGCTAAAGGAAGGATAGTAATAGCTCAATGAAGGGTGGAAAGGGATGAAGATGAGAGAGGTTAGTTACATCATGTGTTAAATTAAGTTTAGCAAAAAGCTATCTTCTCACATATTTTAAGTTTGAACTACAGGTTTTTCTTTAAACAATGAACTATAACCCAACTTGTATAAACAGACTATAAACTATTCTTAAAACAAGCAACAGAGGCTCAGCCAATCACAGCAGCCGAAATTCAGTCAACCACAGGCAGCCAACTGTTCAAACCAGATTCAAACAAGGCACCTGCTCAGCTGGAACCAATCTAGCTGTTTCTGTACCTCACTTCCATTTTCTGTCCACAAATGTTTTCTGACCATGTGGCAGCCCCAGAGTCACTCCAAACCTATTCTGATTCTGGGGCTGTGTCATTTGGGAATCATTCTTTGCTTATTTAAACTCCATTAAATTTAGCTTGTCTGAAGTTTTTCTTGTAGCACACGTTTGAATGTTGACTAGAATAATTCAGTAGAAAATAAAAAACTGATGATGCAGAAAGGAAAGGATACAACTGTTAGAACAATGTTCTAGAGCAAGCAACAGGATCTAGTACACAAATAGAGGATCTAGCCTCAGGGAACACAGCCACTTCATCCTCAGTCACGAGCAGGAAGGCAGACGTCTATGTGCAGATGCCCATAAGATGTGGTATTGGGGCATGAGGAAGTTCTCTTCTGATTGCTTCTGTATTCTCAGAAAATAGGAAACAAGGCCATCATCTAATAGTGAGGCAAGAAAGGACATGTTGGAAATGTGTGGAGAGAGAACAAAGTAAGAGAAAGTCACCTGGAACACACAGCAGCTCAATCAATCTTTGCCAAGCAAAGTAATGAATGAGAGTACATGGACGAGTAAATATTGTAGGATTTAGTCAAACAGTACTAAAGATCCACCTGAGATTAGTGATCATAAATTTAAAGTGGTTACAGGTTTTTCTCTAACCATCTCCTTTTGGGGTTATCACGATGAAGGGACAAAGGATTAAGCCAACACATGAAGGATGGGAAGGTGGAAGGATCTCATTAAGGTGGTAACCCCACCTTCTCTTGGCTTCCTCTCCCTCTTGGCTTCTTGTATGTAAACATAAGCATCGTGGCATTTTCATCCTCTGGTATCCAAGGTGTCTGTTGCTTGTTGCTAGGATCACCTTAACTGATACAGTTTTGATCAAGTATCCTAAGCTGTAAGATCTCAACAAAAAGATCTTGTACTGATTTGATGTCTCCAGGTCACAAGGACCATACCAAGCCAACAGAGGATTCAGTCTTCTTGGGTCCATCTCTTTCTTCAGCCCCAACACAACATCAGCCCAAATCAGTTTGTGACATTAACTTATGACCAGAGGTCAAATCACACCAGTCTCTGGACAACAGGTGAGATATTTTGCCTTGGTTCACATGTCCTCACCTCCTCCTTTGCCTCAACAAAGCACCCCAAATTTACTGGTGTAAAATAAGTCATTTTATTAAGCTCATAAATTCTGTGGGTCAAGAATTTGGAAGAGAACAGCAGAGATAGTTTTCTCCGTGTCACTATGACTGGGATCTCAGCTTGGAAGATTCGAAGAACTAGGGCTACTCAAATGGTAGGGGGCTGAAATCATAGGGAAATTTCTTAACATATCTGACATCTGGGTTGTCTGGGTCAAAGGCTGGGCTCCTTTGAGCAGTTGACCAGAGCAACTATGCATGGCTTTCTCATAGTATGGCAGCTGGATTTCAAGAAAAAGTGTCCTGAGAGGGGTGATCCAGGGAATGAACATTCCAGAAGAGCCAGGCCTTCCTGATCTTTTATATTAGTTTCCCATTGCTGCCATAACGAAGTATCACAAACTTAGCGCTTTAAAACAATACAAATTTATTCTCTTACAGTTTTGAAGATCAGAAGTCCCAAATGGGTTTCACTGGGCACAATCAAGGTGTGAGCAGAGCTTTGTTCTTTCTGGAAACGCGAGACGATAATCTGCTCCCTTGCCTTTTCTAGCTTTGAAGTCACCTGCATTCTCTGGCCTGTGGCTTCTTCCACCATCTTTGAAGCCAGCAGTATAGCATCTTTGTTAGGGTCACACTCCCAGCAAGGCCCTCCAGAATGTTAAGTCAGGCCTGCTGAGGGTGTCGGTGCCTGGTGTGAGATCTGGTGCCATGAGAAAGATGCAAAAGATTGCACAGAAGTTAGATTAGAAAATATAGTTTATTTAAAGACTAAATTAGAAAGAGAAAGAGAGAGAGGAGATTCACCCCCCAAGGTAAAGGAGGGTAGCCAAAGCCAGGAAACATGGCCTGGTCATAGCTCAAAGAACACATGGCCACACTATAGCTTAGCAAGGCAATGGCCACTGGTTGCTCATGGTTGAGTCCTTTTAATCCTTCCCTTTGATGGAGGAAGGTCATTAAAGTGATTGGGTGGTGGTCTGCTCCATGTCATCATGAAGGGGCAGGTAAGCACAGGTACTGATGTCAGGTGATGGACAGGAGGCAGATAGGTGGGTTAGTCACTTGATTACTGCCATGGTGGTGGGCTAGATGGGAGAAGACAAGGGGAGGGGTTTTTCCTGCAAGAGACCTGTTAGATGTTTCCAATTCACAAGCTCCTTGGCAAAAAGGTAGTCTTATTATCATTTCTATTACTTTAGACAGCTAAGGGGTGATCTTTGAACCTCCCGCCTTTGACAAGGAACCTGAAAGTTTCTTAGAGATTATTATGCTAAACCATGAATTGAAAGGTTGGGCTGTCCTTGTCTTGTATCTCATGGAGATTTGCCAAGGGGGTGGGGTAGGCTGCCAGCTTGGCCAACAGTAAAATATCTGAATGCTTCCTAAAACCCGTCCATTGGAAATTTATCTATCTATGCCTAACCTGTTCTAGATTCAAAGCATGTCAGTCTAAGCAAAAATGGCTAAGCTGAGGCAAAATGTGAACTAAGTTTATTCTAAGTTTCTCAGGGTTCCTCCTTTCAATCTTCAAATCTCTCTCTGACTGTGACACTCTTCTCTCCTTCTTATAAGAACCCTTGTGATTACATTAAGCACACCCAGATAATACAGGATAGTCTTCCAATCTCAAAATCCTTAACTCAATCACTCCTGCCAAGTCCTTTCTACCACATAAGGCAATATATTCACAAATTCAGCAGATTAGGATGTGAACATCTATGTCAGGAGGAGGAAACATTATTCTGCTAACTACACCTTGGAAATCACACAGTATCACCTTCAAGATACACTTTTGGTCAAAGCAGTCACAGCCAGTCCAGCCAGTCCAGACTCTAGAATAGGGGTCTTAGACCCAAACCCTCAATGGAAGGAGAGCCAATAAATTTGTGGCCAAAATTTAAAACTGCCACATCACCATTCCTGTTGTGGCTGTGCCACACTGGTTAATGAGGGAGGAGCGCTACTCCCATTCTTGACTCAGCAACATAAACACAAAAGGAGATGGACAGTGTAATGACTCCACAGATGTGAGAGGAAGCAAAAGATACATAGTGTGGTTGCTCTTTAAGCAAATTTTAAAGTGTTATATAAAAATATTAATAATAAATCTTCTTTTTATGCACAGTTGAAGTCAAGCAAATCCTACTTGATATTTATTCCTAGGTCAAAATTAGCCTCAAACTGTGCAAGTTTTGAATTATGTGAGTTTTTTAGGAATGCATCCTCTGCATAAATTGTGAATATCCCACATTTGTTTTAATTCTCTAAGGATCCAAAACAATATAATATGAAGAAAGCAAACAGAGGAGATGTGAAAATTACATCAAAATTTTTTTTTTTTTTTTAAGAAAAAACTTTTATTGGGAAGACAAAATCTTCTGAGCCTCCAACACTTATGACTCCATTTACATGCACCTTGCTTTTTCCTCAGACCTGGAAAAAATAGGCAATGTTTTAACAAGTGATCATTCTTTACTTTCTTTATACAGATCCTTAGGATCCCTCAGACAGTTCCTTCTGGAACACATTTTCTTCTTCTCCCCCAGCCATCCCCAGAGGGTTCACCTTTACAGGCTTTGGGACTAGGACAGGAAGTAAGACGTGTGAATGTTTCTTCATTGGGATATACCTGAAGATTTAACCCTCAGTTCAAAATAGAAATTGTCCTAGAAGAGCATTTGTTGTAGTTATATTGTTTTTGGATTCCATATATCCTTATGCAATTTCTTTAGGGATAAGTTTGGGAAAGAAAATAACAGTCTATTCTCATTCTTCTTCCAGACAAGTATCACATGTCTTTCCTTACATATATTTTACTGAAACTAGCACATTTCATATAATGTAATAGATATACTAATGTTTTTCAGTGAGTAAATGAGCCATAGCTCTTTTTGATCTTGCTTCTCCGTGGATTTAGCTGCTTGAGATTTATAATATTCTTTCTTTTTTTCTGACTACTCTACTATTTCTAAGTCAATCCTGGCCACCCTCAAGCTTAACACATAGTTTCTAAGCTAGGTTTCACAAATTTTACACATGTTATGCCTCCTTTGTTCCTTTAGAATACAGAATGTGCTATGCTTATTCCCTTGGGCTCATATAAGGGAGAAAATGTAATTTTCATCAATTAGGTAAATTGATTGCTTTATGTTGAGTCCTGTGACAAAATAAAATCTATATATGTTGTTAATTATTGAATATTTCATCTAGAAAAGGGGACCAAAGTATAGGTTCGGTGTGTTCATGTATGCACGCATATGGAGAAAACACAAGACAAGTCTCATATAACAGATGCTCTTTAAAATTGTTATAAAAGGATAATTACCTCTAATATATTAACAACTTAGAATCAAAAATTATTTCTATTTCTTAATTACAAAATATCCATAAGACTGCTGTAAACACTATGCAAATAACAATTTTTAAAACACTGCTTAGACATGTAAGGACATGGAAAATTGTATTCCTTAGATGCTCCCTATGTTATTCTTCTCAACTTCATCCCTTTACCTACCTCCACTCTGTGTCAACCAATATCCTAACTTTACCATCAGTTATTCCTTGCTTACTTTATCATTTTCCACCTGTATTTACACCTGTAAACAATATATATTGAATTTTGCCCACTCATAAAATTTAAATTAGTGAAATCATATTTTAAGTATCTTGCATAACACACATCATTAGATTACTTTATATTCTTAATTTTATGTTAATACAGGTTGTAGTTTTTTGTTTATTTTACTTAAGTAGACTATTTGTTTTTTGAATACACTATTTAATTACTTATTCTATTGTCTATGGCCATTTATTTAGTTACTGGTGTGTTGCTAATACTGGAAATGATACTACCAATGTCCCTCTATCCATCTCATGTACAGATACAGTTTTTCTCTTGGGAGAAATCCTGGGTCATAAGCATCTACATGCTCTACTTCACTATAAAGTGCAATTATTTCACTAATTTCTGTACCATTTTATAATTTCCCAAGCCATCTTGTGGGTCTTTATAGTTTGTGATGCTATTAGTCTGGAATGAATCAAATAAATCATTAAAATAAAACTCATTTTTTACCACTCTTTATCATTTATGCTATCCTCAAATCAAAGTTCGCTCAAGGAGAAGTATTGCATAATTAGACATGATTCTAAAAATAATTCATCTTTAGTTTGATCATTTTGGGATTCTTTACAGCAAATGTGCCTCACTGCCCAATTTATTCAGCTATACCAATTGATTCTGATAGCATACACAGCTAAATTAAATTCCCAAAAATGTTTAAATGCTTCAATCACATTTCTTTTCTATGAACACATAGGCATCTGGTCTCTATAAAGAAGAAAGGAATGAATTTTCTACATTTATACAAACCATAACATTGTTTGTGAATTTTCATGCTGAAGGAAGATCTCTGCCAGCAAAGAGATTTTCCACCTGGAAGTATTCATTTGCAAAGAGAGATTATGGGTGAGATGAAGTTCTCTTCATGTACTTATTAAGACATCTGTAAATTTGACTTTTTTTTTCTCTTGTTACATTACATGTCCTAAATGTATTTCTCTAAATATTTTTGTATGCCATTAATATTATACTTCCTTTATTACATAACTTATTTAATTTGAAGATTCACTATAAAAATAATATCTTCAACAAACATACATGTGCAGGTATCTTTTTTGTAGAATAATTTGAGTTCCTCCAGGTATATTCCCAATGGGGGATTGCTGGGTCAAATGGAAGGTCAGGACAAACATATGGACGTTGCAGCAACTTGGATGGATTTAGAGTCGATCATACTCAGTGATCTATCACAGAAACAAAGAACAGAGTACCATATGTTTTCACTCATAGACGAAGCTTGAACAATTATAATACTATAAGAAAGGGATTGGCAGTAGTGGGAAACCGTCAGGGGAGGGGTGTTGGAATTGGCAGTTGAGGGAAACTGCTAGGGGAGGGAGGGGCATACCTCATCAACAATACCTGCATACTCAATGTTTGTATACCTAACTCTGAACTGTACCCCACATCTTTATAAAAAATATATATATAATAATAATAATATCTTCAATGGTAGTACAAAATGATGTTAAATGTACACATATATTTTAACTACTCCCAAATTTTATATTTTATTCATGTAATTATATATTACTTCTTTCTTTAGTAATACAATTAAAGTTTCAATTTAAGCCTTGCTCACTTTCTAAGTAGGATTCTGCCATTCTACTTTTAGCCATTAGCAAACACCTTGCTTGTCAAATATGCAAGATAGGAATATGTGCCTGAATCTCTATTGCAGCAGCAAGCAAAATACAGCCCATTTGCCAAATCTGACAAACCATGTGTTTTTGTAAAGTTTTATTGGAACACAACTATGGTTATGTATTAACATATCTCTGGCTGCTTAAAAAAAGTTAGAAATGTCAAACCCGGTATTAAAACTGCTGAATGAGTTCAAATATTGCAAAGTTAATCCTGTGAATGTGATAAAATTGTTCAAATAAGAGAAATTAAGGATATAACTGTATCATGCAACCTTAATAGGTGAGAAATGTCACCCCCAGTGAGAAGATATAGGAGTTGGTACACATTTCACAATGTTCTATTTTTCCCAACTCAGTAATTAGGGGAGCAAGTATCAAAGTTTAGTCTTCAACATCCTAGGTCCCTAAATGACTTTATTGAGCAGATCTTGCTGATCTACAAGGCACATGTAGGATAAGAATAGTGAACATTATTTTTTTAAGCTACTGAGATTTTGAATTTTTTGTTGTTGTTGCTTTGGCATAACACAACCTATCTTTCCTCAGCCATTGCTAGTCTTAAAATTTTTTATTGTATGAGTTTATACACAAGATATTTAATGCTATTCTTATTGTCTTTTAATCATATACCACAAAAGTGGCAGGTAGTTCATAAATATTGCCATTTTATTTAAATATTGAATGATAATATAACAATTTTATTTTTTGTTTTTTAATTTTTATCTTAAAGATGTGGGGTACAATTCAGGGTCAGGTATACAAATGTTCATGGTACAGGTAAAGTTTGGGCCTCACTTTTGTCCCCACTTCACCTGGTTTGAGATCAGGTACCCTTACTGTTGAAGCCTGCCCCGCCTCACCCTGGGCAGTTTCCCACTACTGCCATTCCTTGCTTATAGTATTATGATAATTGTTCAGGATCTGCTTATGAGTGAGAACATGTGGTTCTCAGTTCTTTTTTTCTGTGATAGACCACTGATTATTATATACTCTTAATCTATCCAACTTGCTGTGAAGTTAATAATTTTGTCCTTCTTTATGGTTGTATACTATTCCGTCATGTATATGTACCACATTGTTTAATCCAGTTCAATTTAGATGGGCAGCATGGTAAATTTCACATTTTTGCTATTGTGAATAATGCTGCAATAAGCCTGAGTGTGCAGATATCTTTTTCATAGAGTGATTTGAGTTCCTCCAGGTATATTCCCAGAAAGAGAACTGCTGGGTCATATGGAAGGTCAATTTTTATTTTTATTTTTATTTTTTTATTTTTTTTTTATTTTTATTTTTGAGTTGGAGTCTCACTCTGTTGCCCAGACTGGAGTGCAGTGGCCGCTCCCGGCAACCGCAGCCTCGACCTGCTGGGCTCCGGCGATCCTTCCACCTCAGCCTTCCAAGTAGCTGGAACCACAGGCGTGCGCTACCAGGCCTGGCTGATTTTCTGATTTATTGTAGAGATGAGGTCTTGCTTGCCCAGGCGGGTCTCAAACCCTCAGGCTCAGGCAATCCACTCACCTCAGCCTCGCAAAGGCGCGGGATTACAGGCTGAGCCACCGAGCCCGGCTCAATTTTTAGATCTTTTAGTCGTACTAGTTTACACTCCCACCAACAGTGTAGAAGTGTTCCCTTTTCCCCACATCCTCTCTAGCATCTGTTGTTTTTTGAGTTATTGATGATGATCATCCTAACTGGAGTCAGGTGGTATCTCAGTGTGGCTTTAATTTGCTTTCTTTGACGATTAGTGAGGCTGAGCATTTTTTCATGTATATGTTGGCTGCTCGTATGTAACAATTTTAAATCATTTTTAAAATGTCCGTTAGACAAAGAACACATATGCAGTTAAGCAAGTTGGATTTATTACTCATTGTCACAAAGGAGAACACACATGAGGAACTGTGATATCTGAGTAAAAAAGGGTGTCTACTTTTTAAAATAGGATTTAGGGTTTTTTTTTTTTTTTTTGGTGATTTGAATAAGGATCTAGAGAAATGGGGTTGGTCCAGGATTGGATGCTGTCAGAAAATAGGTGCAATTTTATGATGGGTCATCTCAGTAACTCCTGTCTAGACAGAGGGAAGACTAGAAGGAGGATAAGTTGTGCTTGGAAAATGAGTAGCAGTTTTTCATTTTGACCATAGGAAGGGATGTTTGGTATTGTGTGAGTGACACCATGACCATATCTTTGTCTATGCACAGCCAAAAGTATGAAGTGGTCTTGCTTTGTCTCATTTTTTCTTGCTCTCAATATAACCTTGTCTGCGACTTGGCATTCTGTGAAATGATTATCTAACAGGAAAATAACATGGCCTAGCTCTGAGTGTAAGGCCAGTTTCAAATGTCACAGGAGGCACTTTTTTCTTTCTCAACTTAAAATTCAAATTTAAATTTGAGATGTCATTTTATAAAGTGTCACAAACTCAGTCATGATTTCAATAAAAACATTTGTTCATACAAGGCTTACATGTGCATGTGTACAAGTAAAAACAATATACTATTTTCTATGGATAGGGAAAAGTTTTTCTCTTGATAGTAATAATGAGATATAAATTTCAGGAAAAAAGTCATGTTTATATCATAAAATACATAAGATATTATATGTGTTTGTAGGCAATCTGTGATCTTTATAATAAGACAGTGGCTGAGTTGACTTTGTTAAGTAAGACATTGGGAATGCTGTCTTGATACTTCCTGTGAAAATTCCATGTTCAGTGCTGGGAAGACAGGTGGGTCCTGAGTCACTTAGTCTTGGTCCCTGCTGCAATTACCATAATTACCATAGTGAAAACCCTATCATCCCTCTTTTCTGTCTAGAAAAATTTGAAAAGGACCAGATGAAATGAAATCTATTCTAGAGGACCCAAATCAAATGGATAATTTAGCCTTTGGGTACATAGTGGTGTCAAAATCACAAAGTGATTATTAAGAATTATGAAAGTTTTAAACATTTTAAAATGTACTTTGAATAGTCCCATTCAATAGAAATATTGTTTGACAATATTTCTATTACAAAATGAAAGTCTAAACGCATTTACTCTACTTCTTTCTCAAATCTCATCGAAAGAATAATAAAATAAAAATGAAGGAAAAACATATACAAACAAAGGCAATTGGAAGAGAACTTTCAGTGGAAAGATAGTTCAATAGTTTTCTGGAAGATAGAAAGCAGATTGAAGAAACTGGAGTATCTCAGGGATCAAGAGTAAAGTTGCCAGATAAGAAACAAGAAGCCTAGTTAAATTTAAATTTCAGGTTTAAAAAATTTACTATAATATCACAAGTGTTGCATGAGCATACTTATACTAAAAATAAGTAGTATAAGTGTATCCCATGCAATATTGGGTGTATTTATTTGTTATTTATTTATTTGTTTTACTACTCTGATAGCCTTAAAAGAAAACTATTCCGAGAGAGATTTGTAAAGATTGCCAATTTATATATCCCAGAGAAGATGGCATTGAAAAAAATAACAGTGACAGAATCAAAGTATATTCCTGGAAATGCAATCACTGAAACAGAAAATTGAATAGACAGCACATGAATATGAAAAAGAAATTCTTTCAGAACATGACATAGACATGGTAAATACAGGAGAAAAACAAAGTTCTAGTGCAGGAGTTGGCTAACTCTGATTCATGGACTAAATCTATCTAATTTCTATTTAGCTTTGTCCAGTAGACACCACTCAAGAGTTTGAGCACTGTGAACCCCAGAAACTAAGCTAGAGTTTTCCCATCTACCCCTATTCCCACTCCACTTCCAGCCCCTGCCTTCATCTCCAGCTGACAGTCACACCATGCTCAAGTTTTGAACTGGTCATCACCTTTATGAGGGAGACTCTGCAGTTGGCAATCACCAGGCATCACGTAGTGAAATCTCACATGGAAACTCAGAGATACAGCAAATTTCCTCACCTCCAGCTTATGCCCTCACTGAGAAATTCGAGCTCTCCTGAGGGACAGATGGTCACATGGTGGCTCTTTGTTCATCCTAAAATGTCTGCAGACCTAGTAACAGAGTCCAAAGCATGCATGCCTGTCACATTATGGGCTCCATTCCAGGCAAACAGGCGTAGGCAGAGCAGGACCTTCCCTCTTATTAGGTAAGAACCTAATATCCTGTGTTGTCACTTCACTAATAAAAATCACAGCCAAGTATAATGACAAAATAAAAATATTTATAGACAGGCAAGGACACGGTTTATTTTTTTTTAATTTAGTAAGTTATGTACAGATGTAAACCAAGGAAAAACAGCAAAGGATACATATTAGGAGACAGTGAACAGAGAGTTAGTTGGTCCATGGATGATAACTCCGCCACACCCCAGGCTCCATCAGAACAGAATCAGTAGAGGATGAAGGACTCTGGAAGAGAAGTCTCTGCAAAGGAAAAATAATGTTCAGTAGGAAAATTAGTACAATTGAGAGCTTGAAAAAAAATTTAGAGTATGCTAGCATCTACTGGGGAGAGGTAAAAGGTAAGAATTTACTTGAACTTGACATTTGGCTCATTTTAGATTGACTAAGAGTTTTTGAACTGTAGATAAATCAATGTAATTCTAGCACACTGCTTCTGTAGCAAGGAAAAATTATTTATAGTGTCAATATAATTTGACATTGTTTATTTCTTCTGTAACTCTCATAATCATGCATTAGTAAATCACAGAAGAATGAATTATAGCTATAAAACAAAAATAGAGTTCCTTACATTATCAACCTTTCTGTGAAGAAAGAGATTAGTAAAACGAGCTGAATGTAGAACAGACCTCTAGAAACCAAAGAACTAAAATAGAATTAAAAAGACAGAAGTTTCACACAAATTCCTCAAAGAATGACGAGGCTGTTTCATTTCTAACATCTAAGTGATTCAAAGAAGGGATATGGAAAGGTTTGGAGCTTGAAGTGTTTTAGGCTACTTTATCAGTATCTATAAACTTTGTTAATACTTCAAAGACAATAACCTGCTTTAAAGTGTAGCAGTTTGGAAAAAAGAATCTTATTGCAGTTAGTGTTAGAAAAGGACACAGAATAATAACAATAATTAGATCATTTATTTACTGA
Organism: Tarsius wallacei; assembly: GCA_963574415.1. Classification (NCBI taxonomy): domain Eukaryota; kingdom Metazoa; phylum Chordata; class Mammalia; order Primates; family Tarsiidae; genus Tarsius; species Tarsius wallacei. The sequence goes on from CAUYQG010140331.1 coordinate 74,351, forward strand.
TTAATTACTGTTAAAAATATAGTGATTCCTTTATATTTTAATTTTATTTTGCTTTCACAATGATTTTATATTAAGTAAATGTTATCATGCACTGTGTAATAAAACTAAGGCTCTGAGAGCAATACCTTGACCAAGATTACATTGTTTGCTTAATAAAAAGAGTTATGATGCAAACTAAGGTTTCTGTGAAGCCTGAGAAATAATATACAAATGGAAGATGGCTAGACGATGTACAACAACAGGACTCAGATCCACAATTTCTGCATCAACTAATCTGGGAAAACCAGACGACAACCTCTGCAGCAATCATACCAGAATGAGTATGACTTGGTCAACGACTGTGAGTATATTTCTGCAGCCTACTTAGGCCCAACCAGAGAAAGCCAACTATGTCCCCAAATTGATCATATAAGATGCTCCACACTTCTAGTTCACCCACCTTCAACTTCCCCATGACAATAATTTTCAAGCATCATACGTGAAACCTTCCCTTTTCACCATGTTTTCTAATTTCCCTTCCTGACTGAGTTTTGTGCCAAATTCTGGTAATAGTGGACAACTCCTTTGTTATAGCAAGTTCTGAATAAATAACCTCTGTTTGTTCTCATTAGGATGGGTTTCATGTATTTACACATAACAAATTCTGTAATTTCAGCCATTATGCAGTAGATTTCTAATGCAACAATTAATAGCTAGTTTTCTTAAAACTTGCTTGTGGAAGGCAAAACTCTGCTGGCAAAAGTAAAAAGGGAAGATATTTAGGGGAGATTTTTTCCACCTTAGATGATGTGAGGTGGTAAATTATAGACAAATAAAATTGCCAAAAAATTATCTTAATCCTTAAACAGCCTTGTGTGGTTGAAGGAAAATATCCAGAGTCAAATGATCTTTTATGTTGTATTCCTTGGTCCTATTCTACAGCTGGTATTATTATAGATCAAAAGCACTAACAGTGCTCAGATGCAGCTGCAGATTGTGTGTTAAAGCAAAGTGTTTTCTGACTCGCTAATGGTTTTCTCTCCTAATGGAATGAAACGCAGCAGGGAGCAGAAGCAACTACCTAAATATTGTCAATAAAGGTAGGGTGTACGGAGAGAGATAAGACGTTGAAGAAAAATGTTTAATATAGTATCAATGTGTAAGGTATAATTCAGACAAACTAGGAGAGAATCAGTCTCTATCCTTTCCTAGAGAAGGTTACCTTAGGCCACTCAGCATTTGATCTGTTTCAGAGGCCAGTATTTCTTCCATATACAATATTGCTAAGAAAATCAGTTTCTCCAAAGGTTAGGAGGTGTTCTCCAAAAAGCGGAGGATAGTCTATTTTCAAATGGAATGTGAACAACTGGGTTACACAAGTTTATACAAGTTTCTTTTCTATACTACTTCCATGAGCTTTTCATATATAGAAGGATATGATCTGAAACTATTTCTACACACGTTCACAGTTCATTTCATAGGCTCATGTACTGAAAAAATATATAATGGAACTAATATGCTCTTCATGGAAAGCCATCTTAAAACCCTACATGCATGTACATATTCTATTGCAGTGACGGCATGCAGAATGCCAAGTCTGAGAAAATGCCAAGGAATTATATTTTTGAATTTTTGAATAAGATAGAATTGTTCATCTTGAATTTGGGACAAGATGAAAGAAGATCTCTGTGTGACAGTGTGGAACACTGATTAAAGACTGGGGATATGGAACCAGTCTGCTGGGTTTATGTTGCTGGATTTGCTGTTTTGTGACTTTAGGCAAATTATTAATCACTCCAAGCTTTAGTTTTCTTCTCTATTTTATGTTACTGAAAGAGTTAAATAAAATTAATTTTTAAATGTTAAGTGCTCAGAATATTACCTAGCTCATAATTGTCATTATCATCAATAACATCGTTAATTACTATTCTCTGAGAGCTATGGCTTATTGACCTAGACCCATCTGGCCCTGCCCTTTCCGCTGTGTTTATTCTATACAAATTTAGTCTTTGATGATATGAAAAATTTGAGTCAGAAAATGGTAACAAAATCATGTATGGTGTTTGAGAAAACTGCCAGAAGAAGTGGGAGTTCATATACATGCATTTTAAACCATTAGTACTTTTACTCCCACTAAGGAGATGAGTGAAATCCTCTAAATGACTAACCATTTCATCATACTCCCCTCCTCAGTACATCTCTCACTTTCAGAATAATGCTGAAAATTGAAGGAAGCTACAAGTTCCATTATGGGCCACTTTCCTGGGGCAGCTCTGAAGTCATTTGAGGAAGAGAGGCCTTCTAGTAAGTCTAGTAAGTCTAATTTCCCTACTAATGAATTTGAAATTAGGTTATTCCCTTCAATGAACAGGAATTTGCTCTTCTATTGAAAGATTACCTTGATTTATACAAGTCAAATGCAATGATTGTATCTTAAATCAGCAAAACATTAAAAATGTCATACCCTAATGTTTTTTAAATCAAAGTTTCTCCTTCACCTTGGGACTACATCAAGGGAACATCAATGCCAAAAATTCAGAGTTCTTTGGTCTAGCGTTCTATTTAAGACAGCACTGACATCAGAATCTGGTTTATTCGGTTCTAATTTAGCTATACGATTAAAACTAATAAGCAACATTTAAATTGCATTCTGGAGATATTGTACTACAAAACTTCTCATTTCCCTAAAATATTGTAAGCATTTTTGTGCCTGTCTGGTCTTTAAACACTTTCTTTACTGGAAGGTAATCCATAATAGCTATTAGCTTGTTGCTTTGTCAGGGTAAAGAGACTAATACAACCTGAATGATTTAGAAAGCCACAGATTCTAAAGTTCTTTCATCAAGTTTGTTTGGCAGATTAAATTACTTACTAATATGAGAAAATAGTTTCTCCCAATAGTGAAAAGTCACCTTAAACATCTCTATAGGTAATTATGGATCTAAAAGCTTGCAGTTGAAATATCTGTTTTTGATCAGTGTACTTACTCACTTCTAAGGGCATATCAAGACAACAAAATAGATTTCAATGGTGATATTTTTAATATCTCCACAATCTTAAATTATTATTCATGGGAAGAAGGCCAGTAACCATGCTCAAGACCATCTTAAAGCAATAATTTAATTTACCTGTTAACTCTTTATTAATTCTTTTTCTTCTTATGAACTCTATTTTATAAAGAAGATGTGATTAGAGTTGCCAAAAATGTTTCACAAATGCTTATGTGTAAAATGTATAATTGCACTTAAATTTCAACAAGCAGTGAATTTAATCTTCACCTAAGAATAAGCTACAAACTATATCTAGCTTTCCACCTTGATCTGCATACATTTCATTTCTGTTTTTATGTCTCATAAGCTTAATAAATATTTTTAAAAGAATAATTAGTACTTATTTATATCATAACCATATGATTTTAGCAAGCTTGTAACTTTATCTACAGCCATAATTTTACTTTTTTTTTTTTTTTGAGTTGGCGTCTCACTCCATCTCCCAGACTGGAGTGCAGTGGTCGCTGCCGGCCACCGCAGCCTCGACCTACTGGGCTCCGGCGATCCTTCCACCTCTGCCTTCCGAGTAGCCGGAACTACAGGCGTGCGCTACCACGCCCGGCTAATTTTTTTTTTTGATTTATTGTAGAGATGAGGTTTCGCCTGCCCAGGCAGGTCTCGAACCTGCGGGCTCAGGCAATCCACTCACCTCAGCCTCCCAAAGCGCGGGATTACAGGGTGAGCCACCGAGCCCGGCTTACTTTTTTCTTCTTTTGCTTAGTGTCTAACACTCCAAACAATAAAATATACATAGCACACTGCAACAGTGTAAGAATAGAGAAGTAATATACATTTTCAAAATACAAATGTAAGTATTTCTCTATTTATATTATGCAAACTAAGCTTAGATATTCTTAATCATTTGACTCTTCACTAGAAATTACTCTGGAGGGTAGATAAGAAATAAAATGTGATGTTATCAATGATTATGTTTAATTCTTCATATGATGTGAAAGAGGATAGGATAACAAAGCAAATGTATTTTTTATTACTCCAAGGTCTGCATATATTTTTTTTTTCTGAACGTCATTAATAAAGGAAAAAAAGAATTTTCTGCACTGTAATCACTAGAATTCATGTCTACTGAGAACCACAACAGATATATTTCTTGCCTTCACCTTCAAAATCAACTTAATCAGATGTATTAATATCTCCTTTTGTTTGTTTCTCTTTTTTACTATTTCTCTTCTTCTAACCATGGCAACTTTTCCAGTTCTCAACCTTCTTATCTTTATTTATCCTTCCACATCATGAGAAGTCTCATCACATGCTAATCTATTTATCTAAAGCTGTACCATGGTGAAATTTCTTCATTGTAAAAGGGTCTGAGCTCACATGAAAATAAATTAAAATAAAATAATGTAAAAATAATACAATGTTATTAAATTAATTTTAAAAGAAGTATAACAATCTTGGGAATCCAAGCCTTATGAAAGATGCTTGTACTAAAATCATGCCCTATGGGCAACATGGATGCAGTTGGAAACCATCATTCTGTGTGAACTATCACAGAAACAAAAAAATGAATACTGTATGTTCTCATTCTTAAGAGGGCCCTGATCATTGGACACATGAGCACAAAGATGGAAACAACATATGCTGGACACTGCTAAAGGAGGGAAGGAGGAAAGAAAGATAGAGTGCAAAAAAACCACACAGAGTACCAGGTCCATTACAAGGGAGAGCGAGAGCTCGCTAGAAGCCCAGACCTCACCTGCATGCAATTACTTATGTAGTAAATCCTCACATGCACCCTACAACTCTAAAATAATAAATAAACAAATAAATAAATACATAAATATAATGATAAAAGTTAAGATTGTTTTAGAAAGCCTAAAAATAATTTAATTAATTAAAAAGTGCTTGTTGTCATATCTACAAAAAGCTTGAAAAATTCCTTCTCAAAAGTAGACTGTAAGTTATACCTTTGCAGAATATAGAAAACATACAATAAAAGATATAGTACTAATATCTTTACAAGTTTGAAAAATGTAAGTGAAACCTTTAATATTCATTTACTACACTCTGAATACTGGAATAGTATCATAAATATAGAAAATATTTATATACTTTTTATTTACCAACTATATAAACTTCCTTAGAGTGAGTTTATTGCTACCTGATTAACTTGTATATTTAAGAATTGAAGTTTATAAGATAGACCATTTTTTTAAAAAAATTGTTTTATAATGTAGTTTAAAATGTATTGATTATAATACGTCCTAAAAACTTAATGCAATCATAATTGTGCAATATTATTTTTAGCACTTTACTCATTCATGACTAGAGTTGACATTTAGATGTACATAGAAAAACATCAATAGTATTTTATATAATCCTTAATGAAACTAACTACAAATCAGTCAATATCAGTGACTCATGTTTATAAGAATTCAAATTAATATCAAATAAAACTAAGATCCCAAACATGATATAGTATAGAAAAGCACTTAAAAATTCTGTGTTGAATGAAAATATGCAATTCAAATTCTTCTCCTAAAAGAGAAAATTTGTTCACACACTCTGAGTGCCACTATCTCTGATCACTATGCTGCAATTTAAAACTGATAGTTTGGTCTTCACTGCAGTGTCTGCAAAATCTAATCCAGTTTTAAATGTTGATGCAATGAGTGACCTAGAAAAAATACCAATCTAATTTTTTTCAACATTTTCTTTGGCAAAATAGAGAAAATAAAGTTTTCTCTCTGAAACTGTTAGGCCAAAGAGCACCAAAGTTAACTAACAAAAAATGTACTATCTTTTTGATTGGCACATAAAATATTGGGAAAGCAAATATAAAAGTTTCATGAAATCTTTAAAATAGGGCATGCTGCTGAAAACCATTTTATACCCACAGAGCAAGACTAAAGACATCTGAATAGGGTAGAAAAGTGACTTTATGATACTATACCTTATTCACGGGCTGTGAAACTTCTTCAGGACTGAAATTCATCTACAATCAAGACCAAACTGAGAAACCATTACAAAGTCCTTCATTTTTTTAATGACATTCAAATCTGTCTTTGAAGGACAAAAATATTTCATAATAAACTACTACATGTGAAGGCTCAAGTCTGGGTAATTTATTTTAATAAGATCCATCTGCCAGCTGCATCTTTATTTCTTCTATTAGGAATTAATTGATCATTGTATCATGACTACTCTACATGGAAACTATATACAGACCAAATGGAAGATAAAAATTACATGGACTCATGGACTAGATAGGTGTGAGTTTGGAATAAGTTCCAAGGTACATTACAAATATATATATATATGTTTCTTTATTTTTTATTTACTCAGTGAATATTTGTTGAATATCCTCTACATACCTCTTCTAAGTTCTGAGAATACAGTAATAAACAAAACAGACAAAGGTGGCTATCTTCTTGGAGATCAAATTCTTGTTGAGGCTGATATGCAACTCTCCTAGTTATCTGCTCTTGAATGTCCTATAGGCATATCAAACTTGACAGGTTCAAGTAATTATTGACTCCTCTCTTCTTCAAACATATTTCTCCTCTAGTCTTTCCTATCTTAGTAAGTATCATCTCTATTCACCCAGTTACTTATACTAAAAACTTTGAAACTATTCTCTCATTTCCTCCTCCCACACATATAGTCTTTTCGTCATTAAATACTGCTGGTTCTACCTTCCGAATATATTCTATATCTGACTGCTTTTCAATACCTGCTTCCACAAGAGAAAAGAATGAAACAGGATGAGAAAGATAAAAAATATAAATTAGAAAAAAATGAGCAAGACTATTAATAGTTTGGTTACTCAACAAAGAAAAAAATTAGGTTGAAGATAAGAATAAAAAATAGATTTTTAAAAATATATATTGCTTCTTAGATTTAATTTTATATTTATATAATATTTTAGTAATTACAAGATATAAGTAAATCAAAATACAATCATTAAATATAAAATGTAAAAGTATATTTTTAATCCACATCCTCTGAAGTGTTTTTAAAACAATGAAACCTGGTAGCAAAGAACACTCTGAATGCCCAGATTTGGTTTGAGCGTTTTATTTTCCTAGAAAAAGAACCAAGTGTCCTTGAAAAAATGACAGAATTTATATCAGCCTAGAAACAACTTAAAGAAAAAAAAAAAACCTCAGCAAAAAGTATCAAATACTATGCTAGGGTCATGTTGAAAGATGAAGTAGTAAATGAAGAGTTTCTCAGTAGATGAAGATAGAAACATTTTATCACCAAAAATAAAATAATTGAGATACTGAAAGTACATTCAAACACAAGAGTATATCATAATGCCTAAAATACAAATACTAATTGTTCATCATTTGAAGATACTGATAACTAGCGCATGTTGAGAAATAAATAGACATTATGTGCCTCATTTTAAATAAACACAACACTGCCCATGAGGCAATCTTGTTATAAAAAAATACATCTGTGTCATATCAAGCCTTTGATTCCAATCTACAGAAAGACACAGAGGACAGAAGAACATGTTAAAGGACACATGAGGGATGCAATCAGCAAAATCTAAATTACAGGAACTTCTGCTAGATAAGTGGCTTTGTTTATGATTCAACAAATAAATTGCAAAAAATAAAAAAGAGAGTGAAGCTCCGTATATTAAAAGACTTGAGACATATCAACTGATTGCAATGCTTAGAATTTTGTTTCTGATTTTTTTAAAAAACTGTAAAAAGAATTGTGGTATCTGTGAGAAAACTAGAAAATATGAACAATGATTGGATCTTTTTTGAAGATTTATTACATTATTTTAGCAAAAATCCCCATGTGTCAGTACTTATAACGTTGTGCACATTAAATTATAGAGAAAGATAACCATATACTACATGGAATTCCTCTATTTTATTGACAGTACAGCTGTATTACAATAAACCAATTTATATTCCACCATCAAGTCAGGTCTTCCATTATTTCACTTTGTGAAGGATCAGTAAGAATATCTCCAGATGCACTAATCTCATCATTCGCCTCTCAAATATCCAGTGAAAGAGTTGAGATAGAATGAAATGGAAGATGCTGAACTCACTGAACTGGCCTGAGTTCTTTATAATTTTAGTGGGGCAAATAGCCCCTTGGATGTTTCTTAATGTGGAGAAATCAATTTTATTTTTTATTAAGCTGTATATTTAGTCTGCTATAGGCTACCATAACAAAATGCCACAGACTGAATGACTTAAACAGACATTTTTTTTTTTTTTTGGTCATTACTGAAGGTTGGCAGTCCAAGATCAAATACTGGCAGGGTTGGTTTTTACTTAAGCCTTTTTCCATGGTTTGCCTTTTCACTGAGCCCTTACATGGACTTTTTCTGTGTACATGCATCCCAGGTGTTTCTTTCTCTTCCTGTAGTGATACACACAAGCATAAGAACTCACCCTTATAACCTCATTTAATCTTATTTACATCCTTAGAGTCACTATCTTCAAACGTAGTCACATTGGAGTTTAGGATTTCAACATATAATTCAAGAGTATGACTGGGCAAAAGTTCATTTTACACACACAAAACCTTTCGGAAGAAGATGGTGATTTTCAAAAGATCCACTTGCTGAAGTTTCAAAAATTTGAAATACTATCTTTTAACAGAGATCTATATCTTCTGACATATATCTTCAGCCCTTTTTGTGCACAGCCTCTCAGTCTGGTTACCCTCAGCTGCTGGCCTCTCACTTCCACTCCTGGGTATTGTCTCCCCAAATCTGCTTGCATATGTTGCTTAGAAATGGCACAGTTTTATGGTCATAATTCAAAGTTTGAATCTTCTCTCTTTTACTATGTGCTTTCTAACAGTCTAATAAGCATCTATGTGGTTGTCCAGTATTTGTATTTATAAAATAGAATGATCAATGTACTTTTTTCTCAGTAACTGGATAATTACTTAAAAATAAAAAATGATTTTTCAAAATGTTTTAAAATAGTTATTTGTAATAAATTAAATGGAAGATTTTGGGTTCAGCCATCAAAAAAATAGCATATATGGAAGGCCATTGCTTCTTTTATACTACTTCTCTATGGTAAATTATAGCAATGCTTATCTCTATATTTCATTATTATTATTAATTTTTATTTTAAAGATATGGGGCACAATTCAGGGTTAAGTATACAAATGATCTTTGTACAGGTAAAGTTTGAGCCTCACTTTGGTCCCCACTTCACCTGGTTTGAGATCAGGTACCCTAATTGGTAAAGTGTGCGCCCACCCCAGCAGTTTCCCACTACTGCCAATCCTTTTCTTAAATTATTATAATAATTGTTCAGGGTCTGCTTATGAGTGAGAACATGTGGTACTCAGGTCTTTGTTTCTGTGATAAATCACTGAGTATGATAGACTCCAAATCCATCCAATTTGCTGTAAAGTTCATGATTTTGTCCTTCTTTATGACTGTGTAATATTACATCTATTTATTATTTTGTACATTCTAAGACATATAAATATGGTCTATATTTTCATTGTTTTAAAATTATATTTGGTCAACTTAAGAAAAAACTCACTGTTTTGATGAGGCAATATGTACTCATGACATGAATTTTAAAATTAAAAAAATCATATAGGATGTAAAGAAATTCCCTCTATCCTCTTCTTCATCCAGGTTCCATCCCCAGAAGTAACCACTCTTATCAAAGTCCAGGATACAAGATGTATCCTACACATTTATAAACAGTGAATGAGAGTGCATGTTTCTATAAGTACTTGTTCCTGAGGTATAATTAATTATATTGAGCAATCAATATAGCACAGATACTAACAAATCAGAGTGGATTTTGGCCTTAGTACTTCTCAGGGTCCTGGAGTCTCCTGGTTAAGAAACTTGCCTGAGGTTAACAGGTTAATAAGTGACTCATGTCAAGAGAGGTTAGGGAGTCATTACCCAAATTCTATGTTAAGCATTTGAAAATCAAAAAGGACAATGAAAAGGAAACATAGTTGTGTAGGATGAGAGATAATAAAGGTGAGGTTACCTAGTTCACAACTTTTCCCCAACAAACTCTTTTTATTGTCAAGGACATGATAATGCACTTTAAAAAGTCTGTATAAATAGTCTAGTTTTATTAGTAAGACCTTTGGTATCTGAGTTTTGTTTACATTTTTAAAAAAATACTTGAGCAATGCACTAGCTACTTTATACACTTTTCACCTAAACTTCAAAACGTTATATCTAACAAATTTAAATTTCCACTGTGTAGATGACAAAATGATGAGTGATTAAAAAGTTGCCTAGAGCCATGAGCTAAGATTTAATGAGTATCTATGTGATTGTGATTTCAAAGCCAAAGGTATTTAATTTGACTAATCAGCCTTTTAATAATGGGCCCTGGGTAAATATTTTATTTTCTTAAAATTAATATTTTCTAAACTTTAAAAATTTTAATTTTTTTTGTTCCCACACCTATCTTTTTGCCTTGCCCCTTCCCTAAATTTCCTAAGAATTGCTGTTTTTTAGAATTTCAGGATGAGACTCTCTGTCTGATTACATTTTTCACATTTTCTAACTTTAGAAATGCAGTAGTCAATGAGAATTTTGAACAGTTTTCTTCAGATTCAATTTAGATAATATACACGACTCAGTCTCCTCAACTGATTTCATGAAGAGACTCAGAAGTAAGGCCCTTTAGGTTTGATGTATTTCAAGTCTCTATAATGCACTGCTCACTTTCAAGAGTGTTCATTCAATTCAGTCATTCCTTTCTAAACCTCAAAGTTAAGAGAAATATTTTTATTAAAGAATTTTCCCCCAGTACTGTGCTAATTCCATGTGAATACAGTAAAGAGATAATCGAAGTACCCAAATAAAGCACCATTTGCACAGGCTAAAACAAAATATAATGTCAAGTCACATTTATGTACCTCTTTTCCTTTGACTCACTTATAATTAATCATTGAGATATCAAAAAAAAAAAAAAACCAACTATGAGCTCATATGTGGTCCCAGAGCATTCTGCCTTTCAAATAACTTATGCTAGGTGTGTCCTTAAGACAGCATGGTAGAGAGGCAGGTAGATGAGCTCTAGTTCTCACTAACCCTGAGTATTCATTCTCTCGTTTTCTGATTCAATTTTTATAAGATAATCATGATAATATCAATTTCTTGTGACTATTTCAAAGATTAAATGCTCTTTGTAAAATTTTGTATAAACTGTGAAACACATAAAATGAAGGTTGTATTCACAAATGTAGGGTTTTTTGGTAAGGGATTCTTGCCACAAAACTTCATACTTTGTCATCTACACTTAGAAATCCATAAAAAATATTTACAACTCCTCTCAAATTAGGTTTATAAATTATATCCATTGCAGGGAAGATGGAAAGGTAACACCATAATAGAGTGAGGCGTGCAAGGTCCAGGCACAATGGTTCTGGTTAGTTTTACAGCATGTTCCCCAGTAGTGAGGTAGGATGTTAAAATGTAAAGAAGACTTTCAGAAGGGAAATGGAGATCAAAAGCCATAAAATGTCTTTTCTAAGACACACACACACACACATACACACACACACACACACACACACACACAAAGAATTATTGACAAAACACTCCACAACTCAGAACCCAAGATTCTCAAATAATCCCTTCCTCCTCTTATCAAATGTATTTACTATCTTCAAAATACTAATACCAGAGAGTCAGGTAATGGGTAATGCAGCAGTGGAAATCTTTGGGAACAGAAAGCTCTGCCCAGGCTAAACCAATGTATAATATTTAAATCATTCTCAAGAATAAATCCAAACCTTCTAGTAACTTTAATTTGTAAATAGATGCCAAGCAACTTGTATTGATAAATAACAAGAATCCAAGAGGAGCTGGTAATGATTTCTTGCTTCCACTTTTAACATTTTTGATATTTATTTTCATTAATTTATACTTTTAAGGCATATATAAATTTTAAAAACTTTCAATAATTAAAAAAATTGTTGTCAGGCCTGAAAATAATATTCATTCACTGAATACTAAATTAGACAGTACATGAATGAGGAGTTAAGACAACTTTATAATTTAACTGGTTTTTGCTTCTGTTTTAAAGACAAATGGAAGATTTTAAAGTTATAGCTGATACCTTTGAATAAAAAAACGTAAAACTTGTCTTCTTTTTTAGGTAAATGCATCTCTAGTATATGCAATTTACTACTTGCAACTCAAACACTTTCCTTTTTCCAAATTAATTAAAGGAGCTTAATATTTACATTTCAAAATTTGAATACTTTTGCAAAGTGAATATTTATATCTGAATATATTTTTGTTTGCAAACTTTGATTTTTTTTCTTAAAATAATGGGGTCTTGTAGTTTTATTAATTATCTAACATATACAAATGGGACTATTTAAGATAAAACATTTTTTATCATAGCCATATTGTTTAGACTGTCAATATGACAAAAGACAGGGAAAACAATTTTGGCATCAATCTCTACAATGAATAAACACTGAGAAAGTGGAAACTGGGGAAGGTTTAATTCGGGTGGAATGACCGGTAGTAATCAAATTCTAAGGAAGAAAGTTCCATTTTCACATGCTGAACCAGAGGAAAGAAGTGCCCAGACAATAACACTCCTGGATCTCATCTCAGCTTTATCCCAAACTAAAGTTATAGATAAGTTTGTTTAGCATTTTTGAGCCTCTAATGTGAGAAAATATGCAAGGTTTTTACTATAAAGCAGTTTACTACAAAGCTGCTTTTAAAATGCTTGAATAGCATTTTAAAACTAATTTCAGACTTACAAAAATGTTCAAGAATAATACAAGGAATTGTTTTATATATCTCATGCTGTTTCTTCCAATGTTAGTATGTTACATAAGTATGGCTAAATTATCAAGAACAGAACATTAACATTGGTGCAATATTATTAAATAAATTACAGACTTTATCTACAATATTGTGAATGGTTCACTCTACCTTCACAAACACATAGACTAAAATACTGGGCTAAAAGATTTTTAAGAATATATCCCCATTTATGATTCAATCATGAATCATAGTTTGGGAATATCAATAAAAAGACCTAATTGCCCGAACTATGCCTGACCCACAAAACCACTCCCCAAGTAATAAAAAGGCAAGAAGAGACAGATATAAATAACTAGCTAGAGCAGGAGTCCCCAAGCCCCAGGCTACAGACCAGTTAGGAGCCAGTCTACACAGCCGGTGAGCTGCCAGGAGCAAAGCTTTGCCTTCTGTCAGATCAGCATTAGATTGGCATTAGATTCTTGTAGGAGAATACTGTTATTCTACCTGAATGTTCTATTATTGAAAGTAGGGCATAAAAATTTCCTACTATTATTGTGTTACCTTCTATTTCTCCCTTCACTTCTGTCAGTGTTTGCTTAACATAATTGAGTGCTCTGATGTTAGGTGCATATATGTTTTTGTTTTATCTCCCTGGTGAAGTGATTGTTTTATCATTGTATAATGTCCTTTTTTGTCTTTTGTGATAACTTTGTGCTTACCGTATATTTTGTCTAATATAAATATGGCTACCACTGCTCTCTTTTAGTTATCATTTTTATAATTTTTATTCTTTCACTTTCAGCCTATGTGTGTCCTTAAATTTGAACCTTGGCTTTTGTAGACAGCATATAGTTGGATCTTGTTTTTTATATTTTTTTGCTTTTTAAAAATATTTATACAGCAATTCTATGTCTTTTGATTGGGGAGCTTTATTCATTTTCATTTAAATTAGTTACTGATGAAAAAATTATTATTTCCACTTCAATAATTTTTTTTGTCTGTTATGTCACTTTGTGTTCCTCTTTTCTTCTCTGCATGCCTTCCTTTGTGTCCCTTTGATTTTTGTAGTGACATGATTTGATTCCTTTTGCATACTCATATGTTTTTCTTCTGTAGGTATTTTCTTTGTGTTACCATACAGCTTTTAAAAAACACCTTAGAGATAAATGGGGGGGATAGGGTTAGGATGGTGGCGACACAGGTGGAACTGTGAGATTCTCCAAATGTGAGTTCCCCAAAAAGACTCTTGCCCCCTGCTCTCTACCCCCAGCCCATAGCTGGACGCATTGGCCCGAGGCTCAGGGATCCCCGGTTCCATGCAGGGCCTGCTATTGTGTCCTGGGCTGCTCCCTTGTGGGTGGGAAGGCTCAGGCCTCAGCTCCCTCCCTGGCTGCATCGAGCTCAGACTGAGCCTCCGGTTGCCCTGGGAGGCTCTGGGCACCTGCCCCTTGGAGAGACTGATTCCATTTCTGACTGAAGTACGCTGGTGGTGGTGCAGGGCTACTTTCGCCGTTCACCGCCTGCCCTTTGGAGCTTCGGGGCTCTGAAATCTGGAACTCTGGAAGCCCTGAGTGGAGTGCCCAACTGTGCAGCTGATCCCCAGGAGGCTCACACTATCACGCTATCACAGACCAGTGTAGTCGATTGCCCAGGGACCCAAAGAGCAGAGAAAAGGGATCCTATCGCTTCAGCCACTCTCCAGATAGAGACTCACATTGCCCCGCCCACCTACAAGCAATCTCCACCTGGGTTCCCAAGGTAATGTCACTAAACAGAAGACAAAGCCACTCCCCTGGGAACTAAGCAGCAGACGTCTCAGGTTACAGCTCAAAGGAAGGGAGGAGAGAGAAAGAAATCTACACAAATGAAGAAAAACCAAAAGAAGAATATGGGTCTCTCCCAGACCCCTGGGAAGGCAGACAATGAGAAAACTGACTTCGGAATGCAAACAATGAAGAGCCCCCAAAATGACTGGTTTCAAACTACAAATCTAGATATCAAGACAATAATGGAGAGAGTAAAAAGAATTGAGGAGAGTCAAGAAGAAACTAGGAAGGAGCTGATAACTGAGATATCAGCAATAAAGAATACTGTGAATAAAATAAATAACAGAATGATAAGCATGGAAACCAGAATTACCCAAGCAGAAGAAAGAATCTCGGAGCTTGAGGACCAAAATATAGAACCAATCCAAATTGTTAAAAACAGAAAGCAAGCTCAAAAAGGCAGAACAAAACCTTCAAGAGATGAGCAATTACTTCAAGAGACCGAACCTAAGATTAATTGGTCTTCCAGAAGCAAAAAGAGAGACAGAGTCCACACTGGAACAAGCCTTTCATGAGATCATTCAAGAAAACTTCCCACATCTAATCAGTGATGCAAAAATTCAAACACAAGAGATTCAGAGAACCCCTGCAAGACAATAAATGAGGAGACCAACTCCTAGACACATAATAGTTTGCCTAAACAAAGTAGGTATAAAAGAAAAAATCCTAAAGGCAGCAAGAGAAAAAGGCCAGATCACCTACCATGGAAGACCAATTAGAGTAGCAGCAGATTTATCTACAGAAAC
>CAUYQG010140337.1:0-10879 GCA_963574415.1 Tarsius wallacei
GTGGAAGAGAGCTCAAAGGTTAAATACTCAGACACACTTGGGCAGGTGTAGCTGTAGGTCAGTTTAGAGTTTCGTTTTGCACATCTGTTTTAATAGTGAAAACATTAGCACTAGACGACATTTATTGTACACTAAGAGTCAGGCTGTATTTTAAGTGCTTTGCACACATTGTCTCATTTAATCCTTACAAACTCATGAGGGAGGATGCTATTATAATCCCCATTTTACAGATGAAGGAACTGAGGCTCGGAGGGGTTAAGTAACTTGCCCGAAGCTGCACAACTAATAAATAGTAAGGCTGGCATATTGACCCCAGAGATCCAGCTCCAGAAACCATACATTTATTTTATTTTATTTTTTATTTTTAGAAAGCAGGATTTACTGAGAGGACAGAAAAGTTCCCACAGTGGGAGGGGACCCAAAAACTACCACAGTGGGAGGGGACCCGGTTGCCTGAAACCATACATTTTTTTTTTTTTTTTTTTTTTGGAGTTGGAGTCTCACTCTCACCCAGACCGGAGTGCAGCGGCCGCTCCCAGCCACCGCAGCCTCGACCTGCTGGGCTCCGGCGATCCTTCCGCCTCAACCTTCTGAGTAACCGGAACTACAGGCACGCGCTACCACGCCCGGCTAATTTTTTTGATTTACTGTAGAGATGAGGTCTCGCCTGCCCAGGCGGGTCTCGAACCTGCGGGCTCAGGCAATCCACTCACCTCAGCCTCCCAAAGCGCGGGATTACAGGCTGAGCCACCGAGCCCAGCGAAACCATACATCTTAACTAGACACTTGTAGTTAGAGTTAAAGTGGTTAAAGTGTTAGAGGAAGCAACGTGAATGTGCAAGCAACATGGAACAGGTATGTCATGTGGTCAAAAGATAGTACTTTCTAATGCAGCAGTCCCCAACCTTTTTGGCATCAGGGACCGGTTTCGTGGAAGACAGTATTTCTGTGAACCGGGATGGGGGGAAGGTTGATCATCAGGTGTTGGATTCTCATAAGGAGTGCGCATAAGGAGATTCTCATAAGGAGATCCCTTACATGAGCAATTCGCAATAGGGTTCACGGCATGAGAATCTAATGCCACACTGATCTGGTAGGAGATAAAGCTCTGCTCACCCCCTGCTCACCTCCTGCTGTGTGGCCCGGTTCCCAGCAGGCCGCGTACCAGTACCAGTCCATGGCCCAGGGCTTGGGGACCCCTGTTTTAATGTGCTTGCTATCCCACCAACCAATTGCCCAAGCCCTGTCCCCTGATCCCTGCCTTCTGCCCACCCCTGCCTTCAGGCTTTTTTTACCCACGATTTAAAATGATTGCTTCTGGCCTTAATTCTCAGAAAGTTTCAGAACTTCATTCAAGAACAGTTGTTCAGAAGAAGGCTACTGAAGAAGAAGCAAAAAAAAAAAAAAAAAAGGAATATGCATGCATTTAGGTGGATTTTGACAATGAGAGGTTAGTGAGAGGGTAAATTCACACTCCATACACAGGAGTGTGTATACATCTTAGGGTTAAAGCCAGGCTGTGGGCCACGCCTATTGACCCTGAAAATGGGATTGGAGAGGACCAGTGGAGGCTACAGAAAGCAGGCGCTTCCTTCCTGAGCTCATTCCTGGGTATATTTATGAGCCAGTGAGCAAGATTTGTGAGAAAGATAGGGCTTTCCGCAGATACCTCAGGTTGTTCTCAGTTTGCTTTCGGATGGGACCAACAAGGGAAAGTCTATGCATGCTATACCTTTAATTCTCCTGTCTCCTGGTATTCCGCAAAGATCAGCCTGGGTCAAAAGTTAACAGCCAATTAGAGAGTAGCAAAATTCAAGACCAGACAGTCTCTACGTCAGTTAGGAAAGGATGCAGGTCTGCTACTGGCTCTTGGCATAAGAATAGACTGTGCCAGGTAGCAGGATCAAAATTAAAAGGGACCTGAATTTTCAAAACCCTGATGAGTGAAGCTTTTCATTTAATAGGGCTAAGCAGCAACCATTAGCTGTATGTGTCATTTCTCACATCATTGTGTTTCCAAGGCAACTGTATTACCAGGGAGACTTGGAGAGTGTGTACTGCTCATAAGCTGTGTTATCACGAGTAGCGCTGGCCCTTGCATGGCCTTTGAAATCAGAGAGAATATAGATTGTGCTTGTATTTTCCTGAATGCCTTCCACTCATGTATGTATCTTCCAGCGCTTTGACTCAAATAATTGGTCAGAAGTAAATCAGCCTGGATAATGCTGTCCCCTTACTTACATTTACAACTTGCATCGACACAAGAAGTTATTGTTTTGGCTCAGGTCGACCTCTAGTTTTGACACTGGAGAAAGAAAAGTAAGACTAGGTAAGAAGAGACCAGATGCTTCTAGATGGACCAGAAAGTCATCATTCATTGTCTGGCCATCTTTTCCCTCATTTTCTCTCTTTGTCAACTTCGGGCCAAGAATTGCTGCTGTTGAATACTTGGCTGCCAGTGGGGGTAGAAATTGAGAGATACTGCCTGCCTTGCTCCTTTGGCTTGTCTCTTTGGAAATTAGTTTTCTCTTCTGAGCAGTAGAAAAAGTGGAGAGAGGCATAGCACATTAGACAGAATGAACCAAGTAGGTGAAACCCTATATTTCAGAGAAAAATCTGACAACTTCAGCATGACAGGAGAATGGAGAAGAAGCAAAGATACAAGTGTGAGATCAAGGTGGAGAGGTAAGCATTAGACATTGTCATTGAAGGGGTTGAAGTGTGAGAGGGAAATGATCTGACTTGTTCTTTAAAAAGATCACTTTGCTAAAAAGAACAAAGCTGCAGGCATCACACTTCCAGACTTCAAACTTTACTACAAGTCTACGGTAACTCACACAGCATGGTACTAGCACAGGAATAGACATATAGACCAACAGAGCAAGACAGAGAATCTGGAAATAAAACCACGGACTTTCAGCCAACTCATCTTTGATAAAACCAACAAAAACAAACATCGGGAAAAGGAAACCATATTTAGCAAATGGCGCTGGGAAAAATGACTAGCCACATGCAGAAGAATGAAACTGGACCCCTACCTATCACCATATACAAACATTAACTCAAAATTGATCAAGGACTTAAATTTGAAACCTCAACTATAACAATCTTAGAATAAAATTTAGGGAACACCCTCCTGGACATCAGAGTAGACAAAGAATTCACGGCCAAATCTTCAAAAGCAAATGCAGTAAAACCTAAAATTGACAGGTGAGATCCTATCAAACTAAAAAGTTTTTGCACAGCAAAAGAAACCATCAAGACAGTAAATAAACAACTCACAGAATGGGGAAAAAATATTTGCAAGCTATGCATCCAACAAAGGCCTAACATCCAGTATCTACAAGGAACTCAAATTAATCAACAGGAAAAAAACCCCCAAAAACCCCATTGAAAAGTGGGCAAAAGATATGAACAGACATTTCTCAAAGGAAGACATTCAAGCAGCCAACATACAAGAAAAATGCATCAGAGAAATACAAATCAAAACTACAACGAGATATAACCTCACACCAGTAGGGATGGCTGTCATTAAAAAGTTAAAAAAGCAAAACAAAAAACCAAACAAACAAAAAACCAGGTGTTGGTGAGTCTGCGGATAAAAGGGAGTGCTAGTTCAACTTTTGTGGATAGCAGTGTGGCGATTCCGAAAAGAACTAAAAATTGAGCTTCCATACTATCCAGCAATCTCACTTCTGGGAATATACCCAAAGGAACATAAATTGCTCTACCATAAAGACACCTGCAGAAATAGGTTTATTGCAGCACTATTCTCAGTAGCAAAAACATGAAACCAACACAGATGCTCATTGAAAATGAACTGCATAAAGAGAACGTGGTACATTTACATGAAGGAATCCTACACAGTCATAAAGAAGAACAAAATAATGTTCTCTGCAGCAACATGGATAAAGTTGGAGACCATCATTCTGAGTCATCAATCCCAGAAACAACAATGACGACAACGACAACAACAAAACCCTGAATACCACATGTTCTCACTCATAAGTGGGCCCTGATCATTGGACACACGGGCACAAAGGTGGGAACAACAGACTCTGGACTCTGCCAAAGGAGGGAGTGAGGTGGCATAAAGGGCACACAATCACACACCGTGCACCAGATCCACTACTGGGGGAGAGAGAGCTTGCTAGAAGCCCAAACCTCATCTGCATGCAACTTACTTATGTAGTAAATCCTCACTTGTACCCTGAAACTCTAAAATTTTTTTAAAAAAAGATCACTTTGCTCTGTGGAGAATGGATGGTACAGGTACAAGAGTGGTAGCAGGGAGACCATTTAGAAGGCATTCACAGAAATCTAGGAAAGAGATTATGGTGGCCTGGAATGGAATGATGTCAGTTTGCATGATGAGAAGAAGTGGGTGGATCAGAGAGATGTTTAAGAAGTACAATTGATGGGACTTCGAGATCTATTGGATATAGCAAGTGAGGAAGAGAGAGGAGTGTAGAGCGTCTACCAGGTTTTGGGCTTGGGACTGGGTATAAGGTGGTGCAGCTTACTGAGATGGAGATAATTTGGTAAGAGGGGTTGCTGGATTGTTTGTTATGTTAGAAACTGACTTACAACTAACTTAAATCCTTTGTCACATCATCAAGAAGCATGTGTCCATGCAAAATGATTTTCCTTCTTTTTTTTTTGAGACGAGGTCTCGCCAAGTTGCCCCGGCTAGTATCGAACCTGTGGGCCCAGGCAATCCATTTGCCTCGGCCTCCCAAAGTGCTGGGATTACAGGCTGAGTCACTGAGCCCGGCCGCAAAATGACTTCGTAAAATCACTTTGAAACATTTCCTCTGAGTATACTCTGACTAAAAGCAGCATACCTATTTTCTTCAATTGAGGCCCACCTTATCTAAAAATTGTTCCCAAGTCTTTGTTTCAGAATTCTCTCTAACTCAAAGTTTATAACTCCTTCACCACTAAATCGACAGGATCCCAGGTTTCTCATTCTGGAAAAAAACCAACTTTGACTTCTCAGCTCATTCCTTCCTCCATGTTTGAGAACCTGCTTTGTGTCAGGACCTCTGCTGGGCATTGAAGATGTACAAGGATGATATGAGCCGTTGTAACCATCCATCTGTCCATCCATCAATGCATCCATTTCTTCCTTCAGTCACTCACACTCCTCCATTCATTCCATACGTTCTTTTGCCCAGAACTGCCCAGGAAGAGAAGGTCTGGTTCACAAGCAGAACTGGAAAATTAATCGGGGGAGAGATTGGAGAGTGAGGCGGGGGATGAAAGATCAGCCAAATAAAATCAACAGTTTAATGAAAAGCCATGACCCAGGGGGTTCATTCAACTCCAGTGAAATAATAACATTTTGTATTTGGACCCCTGTGACAGCCACCAAATGTCTACTCTCAACCCTTCGAATCTATTGTCCTCAGAGCAGCCAGAGGGATCTTTAAACAGCAAGACCAAGTCATCTTTCTCTCATGCTTAAAAGCTTCCAGTGGTTTCACATCACACCTCAAATAACATACCTCCACTTCCCCTTCTTGCCTCTACTGTGTCACCAAGACTTTCCCAAGTCACTCTGCTGAAGCCCTCAGGCCTTCTTTCTGTTCTAAGAAGCCCAGCTTTCCTCTAGAGTTTGCTTATGCTGTTTTGCTCCACTTGAAATCTGTCCCCCCCATCTCTGCAGGCCTGGCTCTTTCGCTTCACTTAGGTCTCATGCAATTCAGATGCTTCCTCCTTAGGGAGACCTTCTCTGATCACATTATGTATTTGCTAATTAATTGTCACCTCTAACGGAAAGTTCAGAATGAGCTCTGTTCTTTTTACCATTGTATCTCAAATTCCTTCACAGTATCTACCCCAGAGTAGGTACTCAACACGTATTTGTTAAACGAACGAAGAAGTGAATGGATAGACCCCCTAGTTTCCCCTGGGAGGTAGTTGTAAATACTTTGCCTCCGCGTCACTGATGTGAAGCCAAAAGAAGTGAAATTACCTGTCCAGGTTCTGACAGCAGACAGGGGGTCTCCCTCCCTAGTCCCTCATGCCCAACAGCAAGGTTTTTAGTCAGGCTCCACCAAGCTCCCTTTTTTCTGCCTTCTGCCGGCTCTCTCATTCCCTAAGAGGCACAGAGGCTAGTAACCAAATTTCATAGACTGCTATGTGTGAATCACCCAGACCCAGTAATGAATCTGGGGGTGTCAATCATTTAGGGGGAGAGGTGGGGAAAAGCAGCTCATCACATACCTTCTCACTTCTGTTTATGTACGATGACTTCATTGTGCCCAAAGAAATTTGTCAATAACGGAAGACTTAATCAAGTCAGTTACTTAGCCCCATGTAGCCAAGAAAAAAAAGAATGATGTGTGACCAAATGCAACGAAATCTAATAAAGTTAATTTGTGAGTAAGGGCAGAATATTTCATCTTGGTGAATCATTTTATTGTGGAGTTGAAACTGAATGCCAGTGGCCAAATATTCAGAGCTAATGGCTGGGGCCATCGAGGGCCAGCTCACCATCCCATGCACGCCTCATACACTCATGCTCCAGGAGATAGAATTCACCAGAACAGAGCCTGATTATGAGCTTAAAATGCCCTGAACTATGAAGAGATTATGCCATCTTTCCCATACACAATTAAAAATAATGGTTTAGCTATTGTATAAACCATAAATTGAGTGTAAGAATGTTGTACCCAGTGCTGGTTTTGCCCATGGTGATAGCTACCGACAGGCTTTGTTTTTTAAATGTCTTTTGACTATTTAATTTTGAATTTTTTTCTTTTGTACCTTTCTTTCTTCCTTCATTTCTTTATTCTTCCCCTCCCCTTTCCCTCTCTTCTTCCCTCTCTCCCATCATCTCTCTCTCTTTCTCTCTCCCCCTTTTTTCTTTCTCTTTCTTCCTGCAGTCCTCACCCTGCTAAACTAGAGAAGCTTTACAGGTTTGAGTACCTTCATTATACACATGGAACCTGGCTGTGCAATGAAAGAAGTCAGTGGGAAACAGAGGCAATATAAATTGGTTAAAGGTCTGATTATATACAGTCTTTAAAGAACAGTAGTCAATTTATTTCCATTACATAAAGCACACAGATTCTCACAGCAAATTAGAGGCAAGTGGTAGCCTGAAGCCTTGGTGCTGGCTCTAATGCACAAATGAATGCTGTTAATAATTAGCACGTTGATTTGGCTCTGATGATAGCTGTCAAAAGGCTTCTCCCTTTGCAGGCTGCTCCTTCTAGTCTGCCAGCCTTTTTCTTCCAGGGGAAGCCAGGTCTGGTCCAGGAGGAAGGGGGGGCTATTGGAGGCTGGGATTCACAGAAAGTTACTGCTATTCTGATGTATCTGCTTGCCCAACTAACCTGCCTGAGCTTTTGTCTAGCTGGTAAGTGTAAACATGCAGAGAAGTTTGCTGACCTATTTCTTGCAGGCTCAACAAGGTCTTAGCTGTGGAACCGCGTATATAGCCTTTCCTCACTCCTGTTTACCCAGGACTCTGGTGATGCTGGGATTTCTACCGTGCCCAAACAGGCTGTGCCTTTCTAGATGTTTGCACAAGGTTCTCCTTTGGCCGCAAAAGTCTTTGCATCTCTTCACCTGGTGCTTCCAACTCAAGTTTCAAGATCCATCTCAATGTCACCTCCTCTGTGGAATTCTTCCAAAAGACCTTGGCAGATTAGATTCTTTCTCAGTGTTGCCGCAACCCTCTGTCCATCTCTCTATTACATTCATGTGCAGTATCACTACCTGTTCCCTCGTGGGCAGGAACCACTTTTTATTTTCGTGTGTATCTCCAGTCTTTTCTTCTTGTTCCCCTACCCCAGTGCCTAGCTCAGTGGTTGGTATATGAGAGGTTTTCAGTAAGTGCCCTCTGACAAAAGTGGGGTGTGGTGAGTGAGGGAATGATCTCTTGGTGAATGCTCTAATTGAGAGCCTTGCTACTCAAAAGTGTAGCTCCAAGACCAGCAGCAGCAGGACGCCTAAGGGCATCTCAGATTCCACCCCAGAACTATTGAATCAACATCTGCATTGAACAAATTCCCCTGGTTTTTCTTATGTGATTAAAATTTGAGAAGCACTGTGAGAGTTGACAGAAAATGAATTAAAAACAAAAGAAAATAGCGCATTCATGATCTGTTTGTCACAGGATCAAGCTAAAGGTCAGAACAGGTTCAAGTGCTCACAAATGAATGGGGTTCTTGAACTGTTCAGAGGAGCCTAGGGGAGCAAAGGGCTGACTGATTCCCCATGGTCCCCAGAGTCCTCCAGGTCATGCCTGTCCCATCAGGACCAAGCAGAGAGTGCCATGGCTGTGAGGTTCCACAGCCAGTATACGGCCAGATGCTCTCAAAGCTGGCTCCTTGGGTGAAGTTGGCCATCCAGTGACCTAGGCCAGCTTGTTACATCGCCAAGTCCCAGAACCTTGCATTTCATCTTCTTAGGTCTTGCCTTGCTCCAAGACATTAAAAATACAAATCATGTCCACGAAACCCTCAGATTTCTGTTATTGTGGCCAGTTTCCTTTTATTGTATACATGTATTTTTTTAGAGACTAGAAACCAATTGTAGCCCAATTAATGCCATTGCACATATGAAAAGCCCCATCGTGGTTCCATCTCGTTCTAAGGACATGAAAAATTCACTATGCTCCAAATCACATGCATCTCTCAGTTGGTCCAGGAGACAAAAAAATCTTTCTAATTAGTCACTTGGGATGCCTTTTTCACTTGAAAGTATTCTTTCCACTAATTCTCCAGTTTTCAAGTATTATCACCCCCTCCTCCATCTCAAAAAGAGTTGGAATTTTCCAAGTCCACTCACCCACTCCCTGCTGCCAGACTTTACCTGAGGCACCCCAGGGAGTTGTCGGCCAATGCCAATGGGCAGACAGATGTCAACATTATTCAAAAACTCAGACGTTGAAATCCCAACCAAGTTACCACCAGCAGGCCCCAGATCACATCCCCTGATCACATTCCCTAGTGTTTTTTTGTTTTTTGTTTTGAGTTGGAGTCTCACTCTGTCGCCCAGACTGGAGTGCAGTGGCACGCTCCCGGCCACCGCAGCCTTGACCTGCTGGGCTCCGACGATCCTTCTGCCTCAGCCTTCCAAGTAGCCGGAATTACAGGCGTGCGCTACCCGCCCGGCTAATTTTTTGATTGATTGTAGAGATGAGGTCTCGCCAAGTTGCCCAGGCGGGTCTCGAACCCTCAGGCTCAGGCAATCCACTCACCTCGGCCTCCCAAAGCACGGGATCACAGGCTGAGCCACCGAGCCCGGCCCCTAGTGCTTTGAACTCTCTCATACCTTCATTCTTACTGAGGTCACTTCTGCTTGACCTCAGACAGGTTTTCAACCCCTAGGTGCGTCCCTTTAATCCCAGTCCACCAGCCTCCTCCAGCTTTTCTTTCTTTCTCCGCAAGCCTGGCCCCCATACATGGTGGATTAGGGGAGCAACTGTCTATTTTCCCTGAACCCACTCAACAAAATCTCATCCTTGGAAAGAATAATAATCTGCAATCCAATTTCCTTGCTTTTAGACCCTGCTCTGAGCCCAGCTGGGATAAATCATATGAGCATAATTGCTTGCATTATATTTCGAGGTTTGTCTTCAGTTGAGCAATCATTGCTGCCGGAGAATCTTTTCCATGGTTATAGTGACCTTCTTCTCCAATTTTCATCCAGCAGATTCGCCTGGACATTCAGGTTGTGAGAAGCAGGATCACAAAGGTCTTGTGTGACTACAAAAAACTAGCTAGCAAGACTCTTTAGTTGATTACGTTTGCCAGTCACTGCTAGAAACTTTTCCCGTTTTCCTCAAGTCTCCTAATAATTGTCATCTTCCTTGCCTATCAAAAACAATTTTGCTCTTAATTCTTCAAAAAAAAATTGCGGTTATCAGAAATGATTTTTCTCAGCTTCCTGACTTTGCCCTCCTACCGAGACATGAGAGTTTTCTCTTCCCTGACCACTTTACCTCCAGCTTCAGAGGTGCCTCTCCTGATCAAAGGTAAGCACTTCTCTGGCACTCATACTTCTGTGCACTTAATCTTTCCACCTCTGCCTCCTCATCACTCTATCCTTCTCTCCCCTTATATTTCATGCTCCTTTTCTGTAACACCTTCTTCTCCAAACTTGAAAATATATTCAAGTTGCTATCATTTAAAGGAAAAAGAGATCCTTATGATTCTTTTTTTAAACCCATAAATATATAGTCTATCCTTTATCCAGTTTTACTGAGATATAATTAGTGTAAAAAAACTGCACATAATTAATGTATGCAACTTTGGTAAGTTTGAAAGTGTATATACATTTATATTATGCTCCAACCCCATTGCATCTTTCTCCCACTTCTTCCACTGCCAAACTCCTAGAAAGAGATATGTGTGTTCATTGTTTTCACCCCTAATCAACCTCCCACTTCCTTACCCATCTTTTCTCTATTACTCTGGCCTCTGCTCACCACTCCAAAGAAACCACTCTTGTCAAAAGCAACGGTGACTTCCAGATTGCTAAAGCCAACTGTCAACTGTCAGTCGTCTTCCTTCTTGACTTCTTAGTAGCACTGAATATTGTTGATCACTAGCTCCTTGGAACATTCTACTTCTCAGACATACTATTTATCTTTGGGCTTGCTCCTTCTTTAGCCATCTGTCAACTATTAGAACCCCCCGGGGTCCTTCCTCAAGACCATAACATTTTCCCTGGACAGTCTTCTCCACTACCATGGTTCTAGCTACCACCTCTAAACTGAAGACACCCTTCTCCTCAAATATCTGCAGTTCACAGCTCCCCTGATCTTCCAATATCGATAACAAGGCATCCATTTCACATCTCTAACTGGGCATCCCACAGGCATTTCAAAAGCAACAAGTTCAAAGTGAACTCAGCATTTCCT